>JAQJVL010001493.1:0-180900 GCA_035578905.1 Stictocephala bisonia | reverse complement strand
GCTATATGTATGGTCTGGGACTATTAAGGATCGGTTAGACTGTATTTAACACCCTAATAATATCGGTCTAACAAGGACTAGTAGGTCTAACATCTACAGATTAAATACACTGTGGCTTTCTATGATTTAATGGGGAGGTGAAATAGGCAGCAACGCAAGTATTGTGAGTGAGATACTGTAAATAAAGTAATATTGCAATTTTACATTATACATTTAATCTACTATTATTTGTAGTAAAAATTCACGTGCCAAAACCGAAGGCCGAGGTATATCGGGAGGAATGAGCGTGGGGATTCCTCTAGTATATATATAAATGTCAATATGTATCAGGTTCCTCAAAGTGGGAATATGGTATACATTTTTTAGGATTAATTTAAATTTATGTTCTACATACTGTCGATAAATTAATTAATTGTTTATTTGTATACAATTTATAATTATTAATGATTTTTATATTTATGCTTTAATTTGATATTTACATTTGTTATTGTTTATATGTTTTATTCATATGAAGTTCATAATTATTATTTCCTTTTGTCTTTAAAATTGCGTATTCTTCTTTTATTATTTTTACTATTTTAGTTAATTTTTTATCTATTTGTTCAACAGTTATTTTGTCATTTTTTAAATCACGTTCGAATAGTAACATTGCCACCTCTAGGCAGGTGGCAATGATAATACTGGCCGAGCCACCCACCTATACACATGCGGTGGTAATGGCCCACCCTCTCGCCCATACACATACAGTGTTTTTGCCCCAACGACCCGCCCATTCAAGTACACTTTCATTGCTAGTACTGTACATTATTTGGATCTCTTCCGTTAATTCACTACCATAACTTAGGTTAAACTAAAATAACTAAACTAAACTAAACTTAACATAACCTAACCAAACCTAACCAACTATAAACAAACCTAACCAAAGTAGTGGTAGAGAATTAACGGAAAAAGTTCCCGCTCTTTCAAACATATTTAGTATAATTGAAAGTTCCTAAAACAGTTTTTACAATCCTGTCAACAGTTTGTTCAAAATGTTATTTAAAGCTTAAAAGGCACATTTAAAATTGTTTCTGTATTGAGAACAGTGTTAGGTTTTAAGTTCTCTTAAATTGTTTTTTCAACAACTTTTATACTTAACAATACATTCTTCTAACTGATATCTAATAAACAATTTTAACTTAATTCATTTATATAATTGTAACTGACATTATACCTGTTAAGTCGTTTATTATTAGGAATAAAACTAGAATAATAACCTAGAATTACCATTCATGCATAATTCTATTTTAAATAAACTTTCGGTTTGCAGACACAATATGTCTGCACTTTAGAGTTAAAATACGCCCGACTATTATCCAGTATGTTGTCTACACTGCAGCACTGTCCTACGGCCATAGTGAGGATGCGTCAGAAGGCACTTTTTATGGACAAACATAACCGACAACACAGCTTTATTTGGAATAGCAAAACAAATTGCACCCTTTTGTATAACCCAATTGTAAATTAAACATTAAGACATTATTTGTATTAATAACATATTGATATTTTGGTTATTTACATTAGTATTTATAAATATTTATATGCTAAAGTTAAAACTAATATAAGACGTATAACCATGTTGTCTTAACAATCTGCAAAAAAGTATGTAGTTTATTTTTGATTACGACACTGAAGAGAAAATATATGTTCTGTTCCCACTTTGTTAACTTACTTTTGGTTCACTAACAATTAAAACTAATTATTTTCATATTATTGCTTATTAGCCTTTTATAGCTTAACGCGTTCTACGTTAGCTCGCGCGTTCTACTATTGTAGAACAGGTCAATATTGTTCCCACCCTAAGTGGTTGACAATACTTGTGGCCTTGAGGGCCAATGTACCTTCCTGCCATACCCCACCCTGAGCGGATGACAATACTTGTGGCCTTGAGGGCCAATGTACCTTCCTGCCATACCCCACCCTGAGCGGATGACAATACTTGTGGCCTTGAGGGCCAATGTACCTTCCCGCCATACCCCACCCTGAGCGGTTGACAATACTTGTGGCCTTGAGGGCCAATGTACCTTCCTGCCATACCCCACCCTGAGCGGATGACAATACTTGTGGCCTTGAGGGCCAATGTACCTTCCCGCCATACCCCACCCTGAGCGGTTGACAATACTTGTGGCCTTGAGGGCCAATGTACCTTCCTGCCATACCCCACCCTGAGCGGATGACAATACTTGTGGCCTTGAGGGCCAATGTACCTTCCTGCCATACCCCACCCTGAGCGGATGACAATACTTGTGGCCTTGAGGGCCAATGTACCTTCCTGCCGTACCCCACCCTGAGCGGATGACAATACTTGTGGCCTTGAGGGCCAATGTACCTTCCCGCCATACCCCACCCTGAGCGGTTGACAATACTTGTGGCCTTGATGGCCAATGTACCTTCCCCCCCCCCCCCGAGTGGTGACAATACTTGTGGCCTTGAGGACCAATGTACCTTCCCGCCACACAACTCGGTGCAGTTTCATCCGTCTATCTGTCACGTATTGATTTCAATCGCAAAAGTAGTTTAGTTTTCTGCTATTGTAGATCGCGTGACTATTAGCGTACCGTGTTTGTTCCACTATAGTAGAGCACGCGACCATTAGTGTACCGTGTTTGTTCTACTATTGTAGATCGCGTGACCATTAGCGTACCGTGTTTGTTCTACTATTGTAGATCGCGTGACCATTAGCGTACCGTGTTTGTTCTACTATTGTAGATCGCGTGACCATTAGTGTACCGTGTTTGTTCTACTATTGTAGATCGCGTGACCATTAGCGTACCGTGTTTGTTCTACTATTGTAGATCGCGTGACCATTAGCGTACCGTGTTTGTTCTACTATTGTAGATCGCGTGACCATTAGCGTACCGTGTTTGTTCTACTATTGTAGATCGCGTGACCATTAGCGTACCGTGTTTGTTCTACTATTGTAGATCGCGTGACCATTAGTGTACCGTGTTTGTTCTACTATTGTAGATCGCGTGACCATTAGCGTACCGTGTTTGTTCTACTATTGTAGATCGCGTGACCATTAGCGTACCGTGTTTGATCTACTATAGTAGAGCACGCGACCATTAGTGTACCGTGTTTGTTCTACTATTGTAGATCGCGTGACCATTAGCGTACCGTGTTTGTTCTACTATTGTAGATCGCGTGACCATTAGCGTACCGTGTTTGTTCTACTATTGTAGATCGCGTGACCATTAGCGTACCGTGTTTGTTCTACTATTGTAGATCGCGTGACCATTAGCGTACCGTGTTTGTTCTACTATTGTAGATCGCGTGACCATTAGTGTACCGTGTTTGTTCTACTATTGTAGATCGCGTGACCATTATTGTACCGTGTTTGTTCTACTATAGTAGAGCACGCGACCATTAGTGTACCGTGTTTGTTCTACTATTGTAGATCGCGTGACCATTAGCGTACCGTGTTTGTTCTACTATTGTAGATCGCGTGACCATTAGTGTACCGTGTTTGTTCTACTATTGTAGATCGCGTGACCATTAGTGTACCGTGTTTGTTCTACTATTGTAGATCGCGTGACCATTAGCGTACCGTGATTGTTCTACTATAGTAGAGCATGATACCATTAGTGTACCGTGTTTGTTCTACTATTGTAGATCGCGTGACCATTAGTGTACCGTGTTTGTTCTACTATTGTAGATCACGTGACCATTAGCGTACCGTGTTTGTTCTACTATAGTAGAGCACGATACCATTAGTGTACCGTGTTTGTTCTACTATTGTAGATCGCGCGACCATTAGCGTACCATGTTTTTTCTACTATATTAGATCGAGCGACCATTAGCGTACCGTGTTTGTTCTACTATAGTAGAATACGTGACCATTAGTGTACCGTGTTTGTTCTACTATAGTAGAACACGCGACCATTCACGACGTAACGCTGGAGGGCTCGACCACTGAAATGTTAACAACCAAATAATATCTCAACAATGAGTGAATGAACGCATGAAAGTATGTTTGTGTACTTCTGACAGTGTGTTTTTTCTTTGCTTCTTTTGGATTTACTATTATTATTATTTTCTCCTGTAGCCTTTGGAATGATAAAAGTATATTTCATTATTTGTTTATTGATTCTTTTTCGTTATACGTCTTCCATTCGTTCAATAATATTTTTCTGTTGACAACTTATCAGTCCTCTCACATGTGATGTAGCCCATGAGAGGATCATTCTCATTTTTATTTGTCTGATTTTTGTGACTTATTGTACATTATTAAAATTCACTTACTTTTTAATTTAAATACGCTCTATGGATCCTCTAATCTAAGTAAGTGTAATATAAAAAAGAAACAGTTTGATTGTGATTTGCGATACATATGTTTTCAGATTAAGTAGTAAATTGGTCATACGTGACATATATTATTTGATATATCTTAACTATATGAGGGTTTACGGTGAATCAACAGTTGATATTTATGTTTAGAAGGTATTATGGAAAAGTCACCTCATAATGTTATACAGATAGCCCATTAAATGTGTTTTACAAAAGCTTCCCAATTTCTTTTATTAAACATACATCCGGGAAGGGATTCAAATCAGTGAAGAAGCACACCTGCAGATGAGTTATTGCTGGTACCAAGTGTGCTGGAAAAGCAGAATACGTGAGTAATACTAACACCTCCTAAGACAAAGTAATTTTTTTCACAGAACATGCTATGCAACTTCATCTTGTACATTTGAAATGTAAGGGAATGAAATGGTGATCGATTTCGTGAAACGTGGTTTACTATTTTTGCATTACATATTTTGGGTTTTATGACTGTCACTTATTTTATATGTTACTTAAAACTCTGTAGATATAAATAGGCCACTGAAAAAGTGACCTACTAATTGCACCTGTACGAGAGGGATAGACTAAGTGGGATAACTATGAGAGAGAACTACTATTTTATTATGAGAGAGAAAATATACTGAGTTATTTTATATAATATTCTCATGGTTAGGAAAACGGTAGACTGTCGACCAGTAGTCCAGTACCAAGCCCCGCCCACTACGTCATTAGCAGCAGTGACCATTGGTTGGTCCAATACTAACAAATCAAGCTTAGGTCGATTGAATTGAATCATTTTTACCATTCAAATAACTTTTATTAATAATGGTATCACATCGGATAAATAAATAATATATAAATAGCAAGTAAGCGCACATTTACAGCTTAATACAGTTATTTTCTTTTCAACGATACTCTTGCGGAAGATGGAAGTTTAGAGGCAGCTGAGAGGTAGAATAATCTTCTTCCGCTGCTGAAACCCCTATATGTGATATTATGCAAGTCACGCTTTGTCCGACTCAATCATAGGAAAATAAGAACAGCCACTTAAAAGTATGTAAAAAAAAAAAAAAAAACTGATTTATTCAGTTTTATTTTTATTATTCATTATTAAGACACCGATCGTCCAGATATAGTGGAATATGAGAGACAAATGAGTGTGATGAGAGTAGATGAACGAGTGTAGCCATTGTTACTAACTAAGGTCAACTGTTCCTCAGAAAGGACCATTTATTAATAGCCCCATAGCCAGGGCAACTAAGGGACCTACAGCTTTACGTGGAATCCGAACCACGTATTGTTGGTACGATATTCTGCTAACTGACAAGCCTGACACTCAGTTCTCTTCCTAACACAACAAATGAACATTTACTACCATCCAACATGGACACTCCAGACTTCTCTAGTAGTGTCCATGCGATGTCAACCATTTAGCGGATGCCGTGTCGGTATTAAGAGACCGAGTATATAACTTATCACTTACAATATCCTCAACACTTTGTCCCCAAGTAGCTGGGTTACAACACTGCGCCATCAGGTATTATTAACTTAGTTTGATTATTTATTTTAATAATTAACAAGTTATGTAACCTTTTGTATTTGATTAATTGTAAACTAACAAGTGGTTTCATTATTTTATATCATACAGTAGAAGAAATGATATAAATATGTGTACAGATGAAAAAAAAGTAAAAAATAAATAAATAAATAAATAAAAATAATAGAATAGGTGACTATCGTTCTTAAAAAGTTTAATGTAATCAAGAAACGTCAAACATAATATTATTCTAAGAACTTGCCTTTCTCATAACGGTAGAGTTTTAATCTTTGCATCATCCATTATTAAAACATAATTTGGAATATAAAGAAAATAAGATAATTGACACCAGTTTTAGTAAAAACAACCTTGTATGCATAAATGAAAATATTTTGAGTAAATTGAATTAAATAACAACGCGAATTAAATTTATTATCTTTCAGTATTTCATTCGTCTATCTCATAAATACTACGAAATACACAGCTTAGGTAATAATAGGAACTCAAACATTGGTACAGTATTAACATTGAAAGCTTTATATTGCTTTGTGAGAAAGGCTTATGGCTACTGAGTGTAGTAGGCTTGGTAAAGTATGGAATTATTTAGTTAGTACCATTATTTATAGAAACTGAAAGGCAGGTTTGAGTGTAGGAGGCTTGGTAAAGTATGGAATTATTTATTTAGTACCACTATTTATAGAAACTGAAAGGCAGGTTTGAGTGTAGGAGGCTTGGGAAAGTATGGAATTATTTAGTTAGTACCACTATTTGTAGAAACTGAAAGGCAGGTTTGAGTGTAGGAGGCTTGGTAAAGTATGGAATTAATTAGTTAGTACCAATATTTATTGAAACTGAAAGGCAGGTTTGAGTGTAGGAGGCTTGGTAAAGTATGGAATTAATTAGTTAGTACCACTATTTATAGAAACTGAAAAGCAGGTTTGAGTGTAGGAGGCTTGGGAAAGTATGGAATTAATTAGTTAGTACCACTATTTATAGAAACTGAAAAGCAGGTTTGAGTGTAGGAGGCTTGGGAAAGTATGGAATTATTTAGTTAGTACCACTATTTGTAGAAACTGAAAGGCAGGTTTGAGTGTAGGAGGCTTGGTAAAGTATGGAATTAATTAGTTAGTACCACTATTTATTGAAACTGAAAGGCAGGTTTGAGTGTAGGAGGCTTGGTAAAGTATGGAATTAATTAGTTAGTACCACTATTTATAGAAACTGAAAGGTAGGTTTGAGTGTAGGAGGCTTGGTAAAGTATGGAATTAATTAGTTAGTACCACTATTTGTAGAAACTGAAAGGCAGGTTTGAGTGTAGGAGGCTTGGTAAAGTATGGGATTAATTAGTTAGTACCACTATTTATAGAAACTGAAAGGCAGGTTTGAGTGTAGGAGGCTTGGTAAAGTATGGAATTAATTAGTTAGTACCACTATTTATAGAAACTGAAAGGCAGGTTTGAGTGTAGGAGGCTTGGTAAAGTATGGAATTAATTAGTTAGTACCACTATTTGTAGAAACTGAAAGGCAGGTTTGAGTGTAGGAGGCTTGGTAAAGTATGGGATTAATTAGTTAGTACCACTATTTATAGAAACTGAAAGGCAGGTTTGAGTGTAGGAGGCTTGGTAAAGTATGGAATTAATTAGTTAGTACCACTATTTATAGAAACTGAAAGGCAGGTTTGAGTGTAGGAGGCTTGGTAAAGTATGGGATTAATTATTATAGAAACTGAAAGGCAGGTTTGAGTGTAGGAGGCTTGGTAAAGTATGGAATTATTTAGTTAGTACCACTATTTATAGAAACTGAAAGGCAGGTTTGAGTGTAGGAGGCTTGGGAAAGTATGGAATTATTTAGTTAGTACCACTATTTGTAGAAACTGAAAGGCAGGTTTGAGTGTAAGAGGCTTGGTAAAGTATAGAATTAATTATTTAGTACCATTATTTATAGAAACTGAAAAGCAGGTTTGAGTGTAGGAGGCTTGGGAAAGTATGGAATTATTTAGTTAGTACCACTATTTGTAGAAACTGAAAGGCAGGTTTGAGTGTAGGAGGCTTGGTAAAGTATGGAATTAATTAGTTAGTACCACTATTTATAGAAACTGAAAGGCAGGTTTGAGTGTAGGAGGCTTGGGAAAGTATGGAATTATTTAGTTAGTACCACTATTTGTAGAAACTGAAAGGCAGGTTTGAGTGTAGGAGGCTTGGTAAAGTATAGAATTAATTATTTAGTACCACTATTTATAGAAACTGAAAAGCAGGTTTGAGTGTAGGAGGCTTGGGAAAGTATGGAATTATTTAGTTAGTACCACTATTTGTAGAAACTGAAAGGCAGGTTTGAGTGTAGGAGGCTTGGTAAAGTATAGAATTAATTAGTTAGTACCACTATTTATAGAAACTGAAAAGCAGGTTTGAGTGTAGGAGGCTTGGGAAAGTATGGAATTAATTAGTTAGTACCACTATTTGTAGAAACTGAAAGGCAGGTTTGAGTGTAGGAGGCTTGGTAAAGTATGGAATTAATTAGTTAGTACCACTATTTATTGAAACTGAAAGGCAGGTTTGAGTGTAGGAGGCTTGGTAAAGTATGGAATTAATTAGTTAGTACCACTATTTATAGAAACTGAAAGGCAGGTTTGAGTGTAGGAGGCTTGGTAAAGTATGGAATTAATTAGTTAGTACCACTATTTGTAGAAACTGAAAGGCAGGTTTGAGTGTAGGAGGCTTGGTAAAGTATGGGATTAATTAGTTAGTACCACTATTTATAGAAACTGAAAGGCAGGTTTGAGTGTAGGAGGCTTGGTAAAGTATGGGATTAATTATTATAGAAACTGAAAGGCAGGTTTGAGTGTAGGAGGCTTGGTAAAGTATGGAATTATTTAGTTAGTACCACTATTTATAGAAACTGAAAGGCAGGTTTGAGTGTAGGAGGCTTGGTAAAGTATGGAATTAATTAGTTAGTACCACTATTTATAGAAACTGAAAGGCAGGTTTGAGTGTAGGAGGCTTGGTAAAGTATGGGATTAATTAGTTAGTACCACTATTTATAGAAACTGAAAGGCAGGTTTGAGTGTAGGAGGCTTGGTAAAGTATGGAATTAATTAGTTAGTACCACTATTTATAGAAACTGAAAGGCAGGTTTGAGTGTAGGAGGCTTGGTAAAGTATGGGATTAATTATACAGTACAAGTAAACGTCACACAACACAAATTTATTACAATATAAGCACAAAATGCACAAATATACTACAATACAAGCACAAAATGCACAAATATTATGGTGATCGATTTCGGTGAACCACGCTCACCTTCCTCAGACCAGAGGGATTCACAAAAGAATCCCTCTGGTCTTCTGATTCTTTTGTGAATCCCTCTGGTCTGAGGAAGGTGAGCGTGGTTCACCGAAATCGATCACCATAATATTTGTGCATTTTGTGCTTGTATTGTAGTATATTTGTGCATTTTGTGCTTATATTGTAATAAATTTGTGTTGTGTGACGTTTACTTGTACTGTATATGTACCAACACGTATTATGCTAATTAAAAAACTATTTGGGATTAATTAGTTAGTACCACTATTTATAGAAACTGAAAGGCAGGTTTGAGTGTAGGAGGCTTGGTAAAGTATGGGATTAATTAGTTAGTACCACTATTTATAGAAACTGAAAGGCAGGTTTGAGTGTAGGAGGCTTGGTAAAGTATGGAATTAATTAGTTAGTACCACTATTTATAGAAACTGAAAGGCAGGTTTGAGTGTAGGAGGCTTGGTAAAGTATGGGATTAATTAGTTAGTACCACTATTTATAGAAACTGAAAGGCAGGTTTGAGTGTAGGAGGCTTGGTAAAGTATGGGTTAATTAGTTAGTACCACTATTTATAGAAACTGAAAGGCAGGTTTGAGTGTAGGAGGCTTGGTAAAGTATGGAATTAATTAGTTAGTACCACTATTTATAGAAACTGAAAGGCAGGTTTGAGTGTAGGAGGCTTGGTAAAGTATGGAATTAATTAGTTAGTACCACTATTTATAGAAACTGAAAGGCAGGTTTGAGTGTAGGAGGCTTGGTAAAGTATGGAATTATTTAGTTAGTACCACTATTTATAGAAACTGAAAGGCAGGTTTGAGTGTAGGAGGCTTGGTAAAGTATGGAATTATTTAGTTAGTACCACTATTTATAGAAACTGAAAGGCAGGTTTGAGTGAAGGAGGCTTGGTAAAGTATGGAATTAATTAGTTAGTACCACTATTTATAGAAACTGAAAGGCAGGTTTGAGTGTAGGAGGCTTGGTAAAGTATGGAATTAATTAGTTAGTACCACTATTTATAGAAACTGAAAGGCAGGTTTGAGTGAAGGAGGCTTGGTAAAGTATGGAATTAATTAGTTAGTACCACTATTTATAGAAACTGAAAGGAGGATTTGAGTGTAGGAGGCTTGGTAAAGTACGGAATTAATTAGTTAGTACCACTATTTATAGAAACTGAAAGGCAGGTTTGAGTGAAGGAGGCTTGGTAAAGTATGGAATTAATTAGTTAGTACCACTATTTATAGAAACTGAAAGGAGGATTTGAGTGTAGGAGGCTTGGTAAAGTACGGAATTAATTAGTTAGTACCACTATTTATAGAAACTGAAAGGAGGATTTGAGTGTAGGAGGCTTGGTAAAGTATAGAATTAATTATTTAGTACCACTATTTATAGAAACTGAAAGCAGGTTTGAGTGTAGGAGGCTTGGGAAAGTATGGAATTATTTAGTTAGTACCACTATTTGTAGAAACTGAAAGGCAGGTTTGAGTGTAGGAGGCTTGGTAAAGTATAGAATTAATTAGTTAGTACCACTATTTATAGAAACTGAAAAGCAGGTTTGAGTGTAGGAGGCTTGGGAAAGTATGGAATTAATTAGTTAGTACCACTATTTGTAGAAACTGAAAGGCAGGTTTGAGTGTAGGAGGCTTGGTAAAGTATGGAATTAATTAGTTAGTACCACTATTTATTGAAACTGAAAGGCAGGTTTGAGTGTAGGAGGCTTGGTAAAGTATGGAATTAATTAGTTAGTACCACTATTTATAGAAACTGAAAGGCAGGTTTGAGTGTAGGAGGCTTGGTAAAGTATGGAATTAATTAGTTAGTACCACTATTTGTAGAAACTGAAAGGCAGGTTTGAGTGTAGGAGGCTTGGTAAAGTATGGAATTAATTAGTTAGTACCACTATTTATAGAAACTGAAAGGCAGGTTTGAGTGTAGGAGGCTTGGTAAAGTATGGGATTAATTATTATTGAAACTGAAAGGCAGGTTTGAGTGTAGGAGGCTTGGTAAAGTATGGAATTATTTAGTTAGTACCACTATTTATAGAAACTGAAAGGCAGGTTTGAGTGTAGGAGGCTTGGTAAAGTATGGGATTAATTAGTTAGTACCACTATTTATAGAAACTGAAAGGCAGGTTTGAGTGTAGGAGGCTTGGTAAAGTATGGGATTAATTAGTTAGTACCACTATTTATAGAAACTGAAAGGCAGGTTTGAGTGTAGGAGGCTTGGTAAAGTATGGAATTAATTAGTTAGTACCACTATTTATAGAAACTGAAAGGCAGGTTTGAGTGTAGGAGGCTTGGTAAAGTATGGGATTAATTAGTTAGTACCACTATTTATAGAAACTGAAAGGCAGGTTTGAGTGTAGGAGGCTTGGTAAAGTATGGGATTATTTAGTTAGTACCACTATTTATAGAAACTGAGAGGCAGGTTTGAGTGTAGGAGGCTTGGTAAAGTATGGAATTATTTAGTTAGTACCACTATTTATAGAAACTGAGAGGCAGGTTTGAGTGTAGGAGGCTTGGTAAAGTATGGAATTATTTAGTTAGTACCACTATTTATAGAAACTGAGAGGCAGGTTTGAGTGTAGGAGGCTTGGTAAAGTATGGAATTATTTAGTTAGTACCACTATTTATAGAAACTGAGAGGCAGGTTTGAGTGTAGGAGGCTTGGTAAAGTATGGAATTATTTAGTTAGTACCACTATTTATAGAAACTGAGAGGGAGGTTTGAGTGTAGGAGGCTTGGTAAAGTATGGAATTATTTAGTTGGTACCACTATTTATAGAAACTGAGAGGCAGGTTTGAGTGTAGGAGGCTTGGTAAAGTATAGAATTAATTAGTTAGTACCACTATTTATAGAAACTGAAAGGCAGGTTTGAGTGTAGGAGGCTTGGTAAAGTATAGAATTATTTAGTTAGTACCACTATTTATAGAAACTGAGAGGCAGGTTTGAGTGTAGGAGGCTTGGTAAAGTATGAATTAATTAGTTAGTACCACTATTTATAGAAACTGAGAGGCAGGTTTGAGTGTAGGAGGCTTGGTAAAGTATGGAAATAATTAGTTAGTACCACTATTTATAGAAACTGAGAGGCAGGTTTGAGTGTAGTAGGCTTGGTAAAGTAAAAAAAAATTAGTTAGTACCACTATTTATAGAAACTGAGAGGCAGGTTTGAGTGTAGTAGGCTTGGTAAAGTAAAAAAAAATTAGTTAGTACCACTATTTATAGAAACTGAGAGGCAGGTTTGAGTGTAGGAGGCTTGGTAAAGTAAGGAATTAATTAGTTAGTACCACTATTTATAGATACTGAGAGGCAGGTTTGAGTGTAGTAGGCTTGGTAAAGTAAAAAAATAATTTGGTTAGTTCCACTATTTATAGAAACTGAGAGGCAGGTTTGAGTGTAGGAGGCTTGGTAAAGTAGGGAATTAATTATTTAGTACCACTATTTATAGAAACTGAGAGGCATGTTTGAGTGTAGGAGGCTTGGTAAAGTATGGAATTATTTAGTTAGTACCACTATTTATAGAAACTGAGAGGCAGGTTTGAGTGTAGGAGGCTTGGTAAAGTATGGAATTAATTAGTTAGTACCACTATTTATAGACATATATATATAAATAAAATACTAAACCAAATAAGATTTCATTCAAATACTATGTTTGATTCTATCATGAAGTTTCAAAATTATAAATTTAACAAAATCTACAACTTATCCATCTACATTTTTTATTAAAATTTTTATATTATCAGCTGAATTAATTATTGTACAATTAAGTATTTTTATAACCTTACTGTACAACTGAAGATGGTCTTACGAGATTGAAATCGATCTCTTATTAAAAATCAAAATAGATTGCTAAGTGTTGTCTTTATATATACATTTAATTTTATTTATTATTCTATAGCTTGAATATTAACCAGCGATGAAACATGTGTTATTACCAAACCAATAAATTTCACAGCTTTAAAAAGGTTATTTAGAAAGATTGTTAAAGATTGTTGAAGATTAGAAGAATTGTTCAATGATAAATCCTGTGAACTTCTCACTTAGCTTTTCAATATTCCCAGTAAAGAGTAAAATTAAAAGCAGAAAACCAATAAACCTTTTGTTTCTTGGGAAATCACTTTATGCTTAACTTCATAGAAAGTCTGTAGGCGTAAATCTGTTTAAGAAAATCACTTAAATTGAACGTACTTTTCAAACGGAAACCTTAATTTCTGATAATTTTTAATGAAATAATTCACTCGTTGTTTTGATAAAACGTCATTTGTTCTTCATGTTAGGTCTTATGAAGTAGTAATGTCTTTATATTTTTAGGTTGTCACTTTTTAAAGTCATAATATTTTTAAAAAAGTCAACCTTTAAAATAAAGTTTTTAAAATGAAAAATTCTAGGTTATAAAATACTAACGACTGCCTAAGTATATTATAAATAATTCAGAATGTTGATGGTTTTATAAAAAATAAAGCAACTGAAAGAAATACCATTTATGTTTTTAATTTAAATTTAAAATATTTTGCTGCTTGCAAGTTTGAGAATTATAGAACACAATATATTTTCGAAAGACTGGAACAGTTGTGTGAGTAGAGATGAACCGTTTAACCGGTTATGATTTTATATTTAACGTAAGTAGTTTTAATGAAAATTATTTAACTGGGCAAATATAAAACAAACTGTTTGTATCCTCTAGTAATTAAAAAAAAATATATATGAAATATATATAAAAAATATATAAAAAATAGTTAGACCACTACCTACTACTTAACCTTACGAAAGTGGGCCAATGAAGTATTTAAAATCGAGTATAATCTATATGTATGCTCAGTTTGAAAATATATATATTCTTTTCATAAAAGAAGTAGCTATATAGTGACATTTTAAATTTAGTTTATAAGTTCAGTAACAAAGTTATTTTATGTATAGTCATTTTAGTAGATTTAAATTTAAATTTAGATGGTATTGTATGCTATAGACCAGTATTGATATTTAAAACCAATACTCGAGACATTCAACCGGTGGCCGAGCGGTCTAAGGCGTCAGGACGATGTACCTGAGTTAGAGATGGCGCAGGTTCGAATCCTGACATTGACAATTAGTTTTTTTCAATAATATTCACCTTGTCCCGTACTGGTTCTCGTCCGTACTTTGCAACAATCATCCACCTGTACACGTACGGTACTGACCCACCTTCTCACACTTGCACGTATTGTACGAGTACTTATTACACTTCTTGTGTTGAATAGGCACGATATTATTGTACTTGTAATCCTCAACTGTGTATAGTAGGGATTTTTTTTACAAGTACACTAAAATTAAACTGATTAAAAAAAAAAAATACTTAGGAGTGACCAACTACCTAGAGATGAGTAATGACAAACATTCGTATGTATCCTAATATACTACAATATCCATGTTGTATAATATTGGATTAATAGCATTGTCAAGACACCCTTACTACAATGTTGTGTAATTTAGTAGTATATGGTTGGGATAACTCATTACTATTGATTCTGCAGGAAATGTGTTTTCATTATTAGTACACGTGTTTTGAGCATATATAGATAACTAAAGCCCCACTTAGAGATTTTATACTTAAACTGATTATTTAGCTATTTTATTTACTTTTGCAATGACTATTATACTGTATTTTGCCAATTAGAACGAAGCAATTTGAATTGAGAATATTTTAAGATGGAAATACATAAATATATATGTATATTTAGTAATATACATATACTGTGTATCCTGCATAGTATACAGGAAGTATATTTAGTTTAATAACTAAATAACGAGCACATATCTTGAGTTATACATCTAAATTTCCCTCCACAATCCTTAACTTACTTGTAAAATTTGGAGGAGGTTCAAATCAGTGAAGAAGCACACCTGCAGATGAGTTATTGTTGGTAACAAGTGTGTTGGAAAAGCAGAATACGTGAGTCATACTAAAGCCTTCTCATGACAAAGCCATTTCGTACAAGTATTTGAAACGTGACTTCTTTGAAACATCTTCTAGATAAAAAAATTATTCATTCATTTTTTGAATATTGGAGACATAATGGATTATCAAACTGCATACTTGTGGCGTTTAATTGAGTCGCAATGGGTTTTATCCACTATAATTAAAACAGATTTGAACGATAGATATATTTTTTTCTTTCAGAAGTTATACTTTCATTGAAAACTCGTGTTAAGCACCAATCTATTGTCAGCGCTGAAATTATGTGTACCCTAGTTTTAAGGTTGTCTAATAAGACACTAAGTGGTCTATGAAAATTACATTCACAACGTTGTCTTCCTCGTCTATTTCTACGTTACAATATATGATTTATTTAGTGTTATTATAGGTTTTGATAATCTTTATACTAGTTGGAACAAACACAGTAACGACATTATAACTAAGTTTCACTGTGCCTTAAGTTTACACGTTTATTAATACAAAAAAAAAAATAAATAAATAAAAAAAAAAAAAAAACGTTAATGTATCACTTCATATTTTAATACGTAGATTATAAGAATGCTTTCTATAAGTTTTATAACTTATAGAAGTATAACTTTTGAAAAAAAGTTTCTTACCGATTTCCTGTAACAAAGTTTTTTCGGCTTATAGAGGTCGTAAAGCTAATGATTGGTCTCATTGTAATTCTTATGACATGCTTATACCAAAAAACTATTTTGCACATTAATCTTGTAGCTTTTTCTCATGAACTAAAATATGACATAACATTATTTATACGACTAATAATAACACAGATAGTAAAAAGTGGGCTAGGTTAGTTAAGTTATTTTAGGTTAGGTGGGGTTATGATTAGGGAGGGTTAGGTTTGGTAATGTTAAGTCAGTTTAGGTTAGTATAAAATATTATGTCAACATATTGCAATATTATGTGCAACAATATGTTGACCGTGAGTATATATTGCTAACCAATTCCAACCCAACCTGTTTTAACCTAACCTACCCTAATATATATCCTAACCTAACATAAACTATTCTTACTTAACTAAACTTCTAAGTTACTAACTGAAAGCCATTTGTTAATAGACCAATAGTCACGACAACTAAGGTACCTACAGCTTTAGGTGGAATTCGAACTACGTAGTATTGGTTTGATTGTCAACTAATGGACAAGCCTGATAATTAGTTACCTCCTATACACAACACCCGGACACCGACTACCACCTAATATGGATACACCACACTTTTATAGTATTTTGTCGGACGATAGCAACCATTGAGCGCACGCCATTGTTGGTATTAGGAGAACCGAGCATAGTACCTATCGTCTACAATCTCCACAACATTTTGTTCCCAAGTAGCTGGATTACAGCACTACGCCACGATTGTCTACTATAATAATATATCTGACAAACACTGTGAATATTTGATCTTAGATTTATTCACTTAATAGCTTTAATCCTGTTTATAGTTTAAACTTTAAAATATTGTTGTTTGAAGAGTTTTTTTACTCAAACAAATCCTGTTCATTTGTAAATAAGATTATGAAACTTAGCTTACCACTGTTGTATGTTTTACCCTAAAGTACACCAAACAATTGAACAAACAATAGTGGTTTGGTGAGGAAAAATTGGCAGGAACAATTGATTGGCAAGTCATGACGAATATTTTCAGCTGTATAGTTCAGTTATCATTGAGTAATAGTTTGACTTTTAAATACATCAAGTTCTCTCTCTGTCTTTCTCTCTCTTTCTTGTACGTCTTGTTTTGAGAGAGAGAGAGAGAGAGAGAGAGAGAGAGAGAGAGAGAGAGAGAGAGAGAGAGAGAGAGAGAGAGAGAGAGAGAGAGAGAGAGAGAGAGAGAGAGAGAGAGAGAGAGAGAGAGAGAGAGAGAGAGAGAGAGAAAATGCAATCTCTCTGTCCACTTGTTTTGCAAGAAATAAGATCTTTTAGATCCGAAGTTAAGAACAAAAACAATTAATTTTCAATTCAATTAGAAAAATATTCTGAATAGATGATGGATCATAGTAATAAGATAGATGATATTGGGGGGAAAAATAGAGAGGGTTATGTTGGAAGTTAGTTCTCTACAGAAGGAAAATTTGAATTTAAAGAAAAATGTCTCCCAGTTGAATGTGAAATTAAATCATTTGAAACAATCCAATAAACATAAAGATATTGAAATTAATGGCGTTCCTTTTAGTAGTGGTGAGAAATTAATTCGCGTGATTGGTAAATTACTGATGTTATTGGGTTTGAGTTTAATGATAACATGGTTGATAATGTATTTAGATATAAGGCAACCGGTACGAGACTTGGTATTATGGTAGTCCGACTTGTACGAAAGTTAGACAAAGAATGTTGGGTGAAAGAAGAGATAAAATAAACTTGAATTCACGTGACATTGGGTTTAATGAGGGAGAAGCAAATGTTATTTATTTCAATGAGAGTTTGACTCAAGAAAAAATAAAACCGCTCAACGTGGCTCGTGTTAAGAAGAATGAAAATCCGTGTACATATTTGTGGGTAAGAAATGGAGGAAGAAACATGAGGAAGATTCAAGGTGACAGTTTCATCATAATTAATAGTCTCGAGGACATTCAGAAGTTGAATTGAAGATACTGGGTGCAACTAGAGTATGTTCATCGCTTATTAAGTGTAAAAAATTAGTAATGTTTTTCAGTAAACATGGTTATATATTTGTCAATATATTTCATATTCATTTAAAGGTCTACATCCATAAAATCAGAAAGATAATAATTTCATGGAATAATGTATGTAAGGCTTTTACTTTTAGTCTGAGCTTATTTAGATTAAACTTTTAATTTCTTTGTTGTATAATATTAACAGATTGGATATTGCAGCTGTTTCTTTAGTATCTAATGTGTTAAAACTATTGTATATTAATTTAAATTGACTCTGTTTCCTATTAATAATACTATGCAGAATAGTGATAAAAGTAGCTTAAACGTAGCACATGTTAATGTAGAGAATGTACAAGCTGATTGGGATTCATTCAGTGATGTATTTAAGGATAATTCGTTTGATCTTATAGCTGTATCAGACACTTTTTTTAAACCGTGTTTTTTGTCTTTACCAATTATGCTAAATGATTTTAATATAACTAGACATGATAGGTTAGGGAAGTAGGAGTCGCTATTTATTTTAAGACATTTTTTAAAAGTAAGATAATTGCCTCTTCGCAGGAACAATATTGCAGAAAACCTGAGTTTCTAATAATAGAGTTGTCAATGGGGTAGAAGCTATTATTATGTGTAGTTTATCGACCTCCTAAACTTGGTGGTATTTCTGAATTCTTTAATATTGTAGCTAACTTATTGCCAGTATATAATAACGTGTTAATTATATGTGATTTTAATGTTGATTTAGCCACTGATAGAGTGTTCTTTGACAAAACTGAACTTTTAAATTTGGTTAATAATTTAAATTTGTCACTCTTACCTCTAAAGCCAACTTATCATTTAACGAATTCTGACACATTGCTTGATTTAATATTCTGTAATGACGAATCAAGAGTTAGGTTGGTTGGTCAGAAGCCATTGAGAGACATTTCTTATCACGATATTGAACTAAATTTAAAGGTTAGGTTATCTAATGCTAAGGATTAAATAGTTGTAAGAGGTTATAAGAATATTAAGTTACATACACTTAAAGAGGAATGTAAAACTTTACATTTTAATGATGTTTATACAAAGGCCACTTTGGATGGAAAAGTAGAATTAGTTTCGAATTACATTGCAAAATTATTTAATAAGTATGTTCCTGAGTGTAACATTTCTCAAAACAGAAACCCTATTCCTTGGATTACTCTAGAGTTTAGGGAATTAATGAAGGCAAGAGATAAGCTATAGAAGAATTATGTGAGAACTAAGGATGATTTAGTATGGGAAGATTACAGACAAATAAGAAATAGAGTTAAAACGCTTAATAGAGATGGAAGAAATAGGTAATTCAATTCATTGCTGCAGTCATACAATAGTGATAGTTATGATGTTTGGAAGGTAATTAAAAATCAAGGTGTAGGTGAGCAATGTGAGAAGTTAAGTGAACCAGTTGTATATTTAAATGATTTGAATGATTATTTCTGTGGTGTAAACAATAACATATGTAGAAATATAATAGTTTATTATGAATCCAAAAGGTGTTAAGATAAAAATATCATTAAGTGTTTTAGGTTTTCTACTGTAGAGTATAAGCATATATTTGAAGTGTTAAAGGAAATGTCTTCAAATGCTGTTGGAATATATGGTATCTCTTTAAAATTTATCAAGCTGATATTTGAGGAAATAAAAATAGTTCTTTGTCGTATATTTAATTTCTCGAGAGCAATAATTTTGCCAATACCTAAGATTGATAATCCAATAGAATGTAAGAACTACAGGCATTTAAATGTATTCTGTGTTTTAGGTAAGATATTAGAAAAAATAGTTTATAAACAGGTTATTAAGTATGTAGATGATAATAACATATTACATAAGTATCAATCTGGATATAGAAAACATTTTAGTACGCAACAGCGCTAATTAAAATTACTGATGACATTAGGTTAGGGATGGATAATGTATGTGTAATTGTACTGATGTTACTTGATTTTAGTCGAGCATTCGACTGTGTCAGTCATGAATTGTTAATAGCAGTACTAAAATCATATAACTTTAGTGATGTTGTTTTTAATTGGTTCAAGTCATACTTGGAGGATAGGTTAAAAAAGTTTAGGATAACTGGGGGATTAGAATCAGTATGGAAACGTAATCCTTTAGGAGTTCCTCAAGGATTAACTTTGCCATCTCTATTATTTTCCTTGTATGTAAATACAATAAGTGAGACTATTTTGTTTTGTAACATTATGATGTATGCAGATGATGTTCAACTGTACATTAACTGTAGGCCAGATAAGCTAAACGATGCTATGAGCCAATTAAAGGCAGACTTTTCCACTATATACTTATGGTGCAGTGATCACGAATTAACACTGAATATTAATAAATGCAAACCAATAATTCTAGGAACTTCTAAGATGTTAAACACTAATTCTATAGATCGTCTTATACCTGTCATAATTAACGGTCAGGTTATTAGTTATCATACTTCTGTATTAAATTTAGGTCTGAGGATGTTAAATAATTTGTCATGGTCAAATCAAGTAGATTATATTCATAAGAGAGTTTACCAGAGCTCATATCAGTTCAAACGACTATATTTTAAGCCACCAATCTCTCTCTCTCTCTCTCTCTCTCTCTCTCTCTCTCTCTCTCTCTCTCTCTCTCTCTCTCTCTCTCTCTCTCTCTCTCTCTCTCTCTCTCTCTCTCTCTCTCTCTCTCTCTCTCTCTCTCTCTCTCTCTCTCTCTCTCTCTCTCTCTCTCTCTCTCTCTCTCTCTCTCTCTCTCTCTCTCTCTCTCTCTCTCTCTCTCTCTCTCTCTCTCTCTCTCTCTCTCTCTCTCTCTCTCTCTCTCCCTCTCTCTCTCTCTCTCTCTCTCTCTCTCTCTCTCTCTCTCTCTCTCTCCCTCTCCCTCTCTCTCTCTCTCTCTCTCTCTCTCTCTCTCTCTCTCTCTCTCTCTCTCTCTCTCTCTCTCTCTCTCTCTCTCTCTCTCTCTCTCTCCTCCCCTCTTAAAGCGCTGAATTACAGTGCTATTAATTATAAATAACAATTCTTAATTTTTTTCCCCCTAATTAAAAACTTTATTTCCCCACTTTTTGTAGAACATAAAGATGTTATGTATAATGAAATATATACAATAACCCATATATTACTTAAGTAAGTATATTAAGCCTGAAAGTTGACAATTAATAGTCAAAAAAGTTGACATACATAAATTATTGCTCAATTTGAGATAAATTTACAATTTGAAGAATTAAAAAAATCGAATACTATAACAATTATTTTAAATTATATTAATTTAACAGCATAAATAATATTTAATTTTCATTATCTGTTTTTAAACAGTTTTGGAATCCAATCTATCAGTAATAACAGTTAAAAAACAAATTACTAAATACATTACAGTGTGAAATTCCTATAGTGTAATTAATATTAAAATGTATAATTTAAAGAATTTAAAAATCAAATACTAATACACATATTTTTTAGTTTTAATAATTTAACATCATAAGCTGTATAATATTTCCCTTCGTAGTTTCAAAACTATTTTGAATCTAATTTATCAGTAATAACAGTTAAATAAACAAGTCACTTAATACATTATAGTCTGAAATTCCTATAGTGTTAATATTGTTGTTGGAACAAATGGTATAGAATGAAGATCCAAAATAAAATTAATCATAAAAAATACATCACCTTGACATTTATTTTATGATATGGGAAGTAAATAAAAACACTTTGTGAACAAATTTATTATTAAAATAAAAGTAACAAAATGTTTTATTTATTTACAGCTAAACTATGCATTAGTGTTGAGCATACTTTACGTCTTGTTGTTTTACTGAACCATCTATAATTCATAAATTTTAATAAAAGAGCAATAAGGCAATGTTTACAATCTGCATCTTCCCATCTCTCTTTGCTTTTCAATATTTCCCGTAAGAGGTAATATTAAAAGCAAGAAAACCAATATACCTTTTGTTTCTTGGGAAATCAAAATGTGCTCCACTTGGGTGAAAATCCAATTGTTAGCGGGAATCTGTGCAAGGTAAACTACACTACAGTTGGGTGTTTTTCAGAGTGTAACGCAATATTTCGTTTATGTTTAATCAATAGATTCAATATTGAGTAAAACTGGACTGTTTTCCCTGTTTTAAGTTTTTTTTTTTAAATCTTAAAATTCAATAACAAAACTACACTTATAAATATTTAAAAATTTCAAATTAAAAGTAAAATATTATTCTGACAAAATATATAAAAATTCATCCACTATTTAATACTTTCCGTTTAGTATTTAAAACATACTCGGAGGCTTGCTCGTAGTAATATTTGTGGCTATAATAATCTTCACATGAGGTACTAGAGCTTTATAATATACTGTATAAAGAACAGTCGCGTTTTGTTGTAAGACGGTTAATTGACATTCTCATTCTAAAATAAATAATTTTATCAGCAAAACCATAGGAAAATGGATTGGCGTGTGGGTCATTACCGTGTTATATGTATGGGCAGGTGGGAGGTTATGTACCACTGAACGTTTATGGGCAGGTGGAGACTCATATTGTCATCGTACGAGTATGTGCGGGTGGAATACGCAGGATCACCGTATGTATGGGTGGGCGGAAAGGTCATATTTTTGTCATATAGGTGTATATTTGAGTCAGTGGGTTAGTTAAATCGTTTTATATGGGTGATAGGGTGGATCATTACCACTGTAAGTCTGTAGGTGGGTGGGTGGGACAGAACAATCGTTCGTGTATGGGTGATCGGGTGGGTGTTACTGGTGTTAGTGTATAGGTGGGTAGGTTGGAGCAGTTCCAATGGTTTTTATGGGTGGCCGGATGCATAATTACAATAAAGTGTAAGTGAGTGGATGGGACAGTACCACTGTATGTGTATGGATGGGCGTGAGGAGTAATAACCACCGTAAATGGTGGGTGAGTGGGGTAGTTCCACCATTTAATGGGTGATAGGATGGATTATCCTTCTATATTTATGGGTGGGTGGGTAAGGCAGTACCACCGTATGTGCATGGGTGGGCAGGTGGATCATTAACACTATAAGTATACAGGGTGATCAACTCAAGGTGGCCACAATTGGGATATCAAAAAGTACTAATTTTACAGCAAAGCTTAAATGGAGAACTTCAGCTTGTTTTTATTTTATTAAAATCACGTAGTTCAAATTTTAAAATTCGGTCGCTTTTTTCCAATATGGTGGTCAACTTTGAAATTTCTTATTAGAGCCTCTATTTTTTATGTTGCTATAGATTTTACTAGTGAATCTAATAATCTTTCACTGTGGGTATTATTTTGATATACTTAACCGTTTCGCCACTAGGAGAATTTCAGATACTCTTATTTCACCAATTTATTAAAGAGGCGTGGTCTGCCATTACAAATCATAAATGTTAACTTATAATGCATTATTTCTATTCAAGTTAATGTTGAAAAACTCTTGCAGTTTCACAAATAGATATTTTATAAAAAATATTACAATAATTGCATATTTCAAATTTTAAAATTCATTCACCGTTTTCCTATTAGCGGTCAACCTTTAAAATTACTTACATTATTTTTAATGATGGATTTAGATTTTAATAGCGATTCTAAGATTGTTGTACTCTTGGCATTATTTTAATATACTAAACCGTTTACCCGCTAGAATCACTTACAGTTTAAAAAATTCTTACATTGAAATAAACTTATGAAACTTTTAGGGCTCCTAGTGGCGGAACGGTTAACTTTATCAAATATCAGGAATAAAAGATTCTCAGAATCACTAGTTAAAGCTAAATACAACATAAAAAACTGGGGTTCCTATAACAAAATTCAAAGTTCACCATCATATTGGAAAAATGGCGAACGAATTTAAAAATTTAAACTGGGGATTTTAATAAACATATAAAATAAGGTAAAGTTCTCCTTTTAAAGTTTGCTGTAAACTTTTTGTAAGAGATTAGTACTTTTTGACCTCACTTTGAGTGGCCATCTTGAGTTGATCACTCTGTATAGGTCGGTAGGAAGGGTTGAACCAACGTTTCTGTATGGGTGATCAGGTGGGTATTACCACTGTAAGTGTATATGTGGGTAGGTGGATCAGTTGCACACTTTTGGTACGGGTGACCGGATGCATAATTACAGCAAACTATACGTGCATTTGTGAGTGGCTGGAGCAGTACCACTGTATTTGTATGGGTGGGTGGTAGGGGGTCTTTATTACCACTGTTAGTGTATACAACAGTACCACCGTTTGTGTTTGGGTAATATCGGGTGAGTCATTATTATCAAATAGGTATGAGTTAATGGGTGGGGTAGTACCACTGTATTTGTATGGGTGGTAGGGGTCTTTATTACCACTGTTAGTGTATACAACAGTACCACCGTTTGTGTTTGGGTAATATCGGGTGAGTCATTACTATCACATAGGTATGAGTTGGTGTAAGGGGCAGTACCACCCGTGTGTCAATTATAACAAGATAAGTTTCATGAGAATATCAAGTTGATTAAATACATACAATGGTACTGACCCACTGTATGTCACATACTAAATACGTACAATGGTGCTGACCCTCTGTATGTCACATATTAAATACATACAATGGTACTGACCCACTTTGTGTCACATATCAAATACATACAATGGTACTGACCCACTGTGTGTAACATATTAAATACATACAATGGTACTGACCCACTTTGTGTTACATATTAAATACATACAATGGTGCTGACCCTCTGTGTGTCACATATTAAATACATATAATGGTACTGACCCACTGTATGTCACATATTAAATACATACAATGGTACTGACCCACTGTGTGTCACATATTAAATACATACAATGTTACTGACCCACTGTGTGTCACATTTTAAATACATATAATGGTACTGACCCACTGTGTGTCACATATTAAATACATACAATGTTACTGACCCACTGTGTGTCACATATTAAATACATACAATGGTACTGACCCACTGCGTGTCACATATTAAATACATACAATAGTACTGACCCACTGTGTGTCACATATAAATACATACAATGTTACTGACCCACTGTGTGTCACATAATAAATACATACAATGGTCCTGACCCACTGTGTGTCACATATTAAATACATACAATGGTACTGACCCTCTGTGTGTCACATTTAAAACATACAATGGTACTGACCCTCTGTGTGTCACATATTAAATACATACAATGGTACTTACCCTCTGTGTGTCACATATTAAATACATACAATGGTACTGATCCACTGTGTGTCAAATAATAAATACATACAATGTTACTGACCCACTGTGTGTCACATTTTAAATACATATAATGGTACTGACCCACTGTGTGTCACATATTAAATACATACAATGTTACTGACCCACTGTGTGTCACATATTAAATACATACAATGGTACTGACCCACTGCGTGTCACATATTAAATACATACAATAGTACTGACCGACTGTGTGTCACATATAAATACATACAATGTTACTGACCCACTGTGTGTCACATAATAAATACATACAATGGTCCTGACCCACTGTGTGTCACATATTAAATACATACAATGGTACTGACCCTCTGTGTGTCACATATTAAAACATACAATGGTACTGACCCTCTGTGTGTCACATATTAAATACATACAATGGTACTTACCCTCTGTGTGTCACATATTAAATACATACAATGGTACTGATCCACTGTGTGTCAAATAATAAATACATACAATGTTACTGACCCACTGTGTGTCACATTTTAAATACATATAATGGTACTGACCCACTGTGTGTCACATATTAAATACATACAATGTTACTGACCCACTGTGTGTCACATATTAAATACATACAATGGTACTGACCCACTGCGTGTCACATATTAAATACATACAATAGTACTGACCGACTGTGTGTCACATATAAATACATACAATGTTACTGACCCACTGTGTGTCACATATTAAATACATACAATGGTCCTGACCCACTGTGTGTCACATATTAAATACATACAATGGTACAGACCCTCTGTGTGTCACATATTAAAAACATACAATGGTACTGACCCTCTGTGTGTCACATATTAAATACATACAATGGTACTTACCCTCTGTGTGTCACATATTAAATACATACAATGGTACTGATCCACTGTGTGTCAAATAATAAATACATACAATGGTACTGACCCACTGTGTGTCACATATTAAATACATACAATGGTACTGACCCTCTGTGTGTCACATATTAAATACATACAATGGTACTGACCCACTGTGTGTCACATATTAAATACATACAATGCTACTGACCACTGTGTGTCACATATTAAATACATACAATGGTACTGACCCAATGTGTGTTACATATTAAATACATACAATGTTACTGACCACTGTGTGTCACATATTAAATACATACAATGGTACTGACCCACTGTGTGTCATATATTAAATACATTCAATAGTACTGACCCACTGTGTGTCACATATTAAATACATGCAATGGTCCTGACCCACTGTTTGTCACTTACTAAATACATACAATGGTACTGACCCTCTGTGTGTCACATATTAAAAACATACAATGGTACTGACCCTCTGTGTGTCACATATTAAATACATACAATGGTACTGACCCTCTGTGTGTCACATATTAAATACATACAATGGTACTGATCCACTGTATGTCAAATATTAAATACATACAATGGTACTGACCCATTGTGTGTCACATATTAAATACATACAATGGTATTGACCCTCTGTGTGTCACATATTAAATACATACAATGGTCCTGAACCACTGTGTGTCACATAATAAATACATACAATGGTACTGACCACTGTGTGTCACATATTAAATACATACAATGGTATTGACCCAATGTGTGTTACATATTAAATACATACAATGGTACTGACCCAATGAGTGTCACATATTAAATACATGCAATGGTGCTGACCCACTGTGTGACACATATTAAATACATAAAATGGTGCTAACCCACTGTATGTCACATATTAAATACATACAATGGTGCTGACCCACTGTGTGTCACATATTAAATACGTGCAATGGTGCTGACCCACTGTGTGACACATATTAAATACATACAATGGTACTGACCCAATGTGTGTCACATATTAAATACATGCAATGGTGCTGACCCACTGTGTGACACATATTAAATACATATAATGGTACTGACCCACTGTGTGTCACATATTAAATACATACAATAGTACTGACCCACTATGTGTCACATATTAAATAGATACAATGTTACTGACCCACTGTGTGTCACATATTAAATACATACAATGGTCCTGACCCACTGTGTGTCACATATTAAATACATACAATGGTACTGACCCACTGTGTGTCACATAATAAAAACATACGATGGTACTGACCCTCTGTGTGTCACATATTAAATACATACAATGGTACTGACCCTCTGTGTGTCACATATTAAATACATACAATGGTACTGATCCACTGTGTTGCAAATATTAAATACATACAATGGTACTGACCCACTGTGTGTTACATATTAAATACATACAATGGTACTGACCCTCTGTGTGTCACATATTAAATACATACAATGGTACTGACCCACTGTGTGTCACATATTAAATACATACAATGGTACTGACCACTGTGTGTCACATATTAAATACATACAATGGTACTGATCCAATGTGTGTCCCATATTAAATACATGCAATGGTGCTGACCCACTGTGAGACACATATTAAATACATAAAATGGTGCTGACCCACTGTGTGTCACATATTAAATACATACAATGGTGCTGACCCACTGTGTGTCACATATTAAATACATACAATGGTACTGATCCACTGTCTGTCAAATATTAAATACATACAATGGTACTGACCCACTGTGTGTCACATATTAAATACATACAATGGTACTGACCCTCTGTGTGTCACATATTAAATACATACAATGGTACTGACCCACTGTGTGTCACATATTAAATACATACAATGGTACTGACCCAATGTGTGTCAGATATTAAATACATACAATGGTAATGACCCAATGTGTGTCACATATTAAATACATGCAATGGTGCTGACCCACTGTGTGTCACATATTAAATACATACAATGGTGCTGACCCACTGTGTGTCAATTATTAAATACATGCAATGGTGCTGACCCACTGTGTGTCACATATTAAATACATACAATGGTACTGACCCAATGTGTGTCACATATTAAATACATGCAATGGTGCTGACCCACTGTGTGACACATATTAAATACATAAAATGGTGCTGACCCACTGTGTGTCACATATTAAATACATAAAATCGTGCTGACCTACTGTGTGTCACATATTAAATACATGCAATGTTGCTGACCCACTGTGTGACACATATTAAATACATACAATGGTACTGATCCAATGTGTGTCACATATTAAATACATGCAAAGGTGCTGACCCACTGTGTGACACATATTAAATACATACAATGTTACTGACCCACTGTGTGTCACATATTAAATACATGCAATGGTGCTGACCCACTGTGTGACACATATTAAATACATACAATGGTACTGACCTACTGTGTGTCACATTTTATCTACTTTGGTTCTTATTACAACATTCAACTGTAATGTTTTGCAAAGTGAAACTTTGAATTTAAGTGGACAATGGCCAGTAATTTACTTTTTATAAGACCTACGTCAATTATTGGAAGACCAATATGTAATATTTAATGTTTTGTAACCACAGTAAAGATATGGAGCCTATAATTTGAATATTTATTTGTTTGTTTTTGTGGCGTATGATTTTAAATGTACATTCATTGAGTAAGTAGAAATTATGGGATCCATATAAAAATAATTAGTAAATATGTGAACTTTTATATTCTTATTGAAACTAAACACTTAAGTAGTTAATAGTTTTTAATTTGGTAAGGAATTCTAAAAAGTTGTTTTCTGTATGTATTATCTGAAGTTCAACACTCATACAGTCATTATTTTATCTCCGATTAACTGAACGTATACTATCGGCGCAGACATTGTTGCACCCGAGTTTGAAGGTTGTTTTCTAAATATCTAAAAGGCCTACTAAAAATCAAATCACACCATCGTTTTCCTGGTTGGATTGTACGTTATGAAAAATTAATTTAAACATATTATTTCCAGTTTTAATAATTTTTATCCTAGTTGGAATAAAAAAGTATCGAAATTTTAACTAGTTTTCTTAAACATAAAATTTAGACCGTTATTACTAAAAACCTAATTATGTATCGCATTTACATTTAATAAATGATTGATGGGATTATATTCTATAAGTTTTATACATTTAATGATTTTTAATTTTCGATACAAAAA
This sequence comes from Stictocephala bisonia, assembly GCA_035578905.1. Taxonomy (NCBI): domain Eukaryota; kingdom Metazoa; phylum Arthropoda; class Insecta; order Hemiptera; family Membracidae; genus Stictocephala; species Stictocephala bisonia. The sequence continues at coordinate 151,786 of JAQJVL010001493.1, read as the reverse complement.
GTTGTTATCAATTCCCTGAAACAATGTTTGCTTGGTTTCTAGATGTCGTAAACCTTTTCTTTTTAATTACGTAAATGTTTATGTATAGTTACGATAAATCACTTTCAGTTGTGTAAATATAGAAAGTGGCTTTTTTATAGATTTAATTAAATTTAAGTTTATCAATTTAAAGTTATTATTAATTGAATTAAGTCGTTTTAAAATAACTTAATCTACTTATGGGAATACAACTGATTTATCGTAACTACACATGTCATAAGAATCACAGAAAGACCAAGAAGCTAATTTTACGACTTCTCGAAACTAAGAAAATAGTGTTTCAGAGAATTTATCAGAACTTTTTTCTTGAAAAGTTAAAATTCTAAAAATCATAAAAACTTATAGAAAACACTCCTATCAATGAGGAATTAACATATAAATTTTATGAAATAACGGATATTTTAATAATAGTGGTGTAAATTTGATGTACAGTAAAAATGGGTTAAAATTCTGCCACTTATTGCGTTCCAAATAAGATATAAATTACTAAAACTGTAAGAATATTTTAAAATGCATATTTTATAACGTACAAGTAAAACGATGGTGTGAGTAGATTGTTCGTAGGCTTCTGAATTCCTTATAAAACAACCTTCAATCTCCGGTGCACATAATTTCTGTACTGACAGTAGTCATGTTAGTTTGTAGGACGGAGACGCCTGCTGTCGGCGGATGCAATATAGGTACAGAGTTCATTTTGCCTATCCGTAAGTATCACGGCGCTACCCCTATTTGCGTTTATTTAGTGCTGCCAGATCAGTGATTGAATGTTCATTGCGTGGCCCCAGATGCTTATTTAAATATTTGTGTGACAGCACACAATTAATTCAATATTTTCAATATTTAAGTGTTGTTTGATTTTATGGCCTTACCAATTAAATACTATTTATTACTGAAGACGTTGATTACTTTAAAACCATAAAATTATATTGATTACCAGTATGAATAGCTTTGAAAATAATGAATGTCTGATCCGTCCAATGTACTATTTTCCCTAGATACTTTAGAGTTCTATTATAATTGTTTTCCTTTTACGGCATGTCACTAACGATTACTACTGCTAACACTATGAAAATAATTGTCCTTCCAAAACCTCATGAAATGAAAATAAAAATATTCATAAAGCAAAAGGAGTAAAGTGAAATGTCGTTACTAAAATATAAGCTATTATGACTATAATATAACGATCACAAATAAAGCGATTATTATTCCCCAATTTACACCTGACTGCGTTCCTTCGTGTGGTAACTTTTACGTTATGAACTATAATTGTACTTTAATAAATAGGATTGAACGATTAAATAGGATAGTTTAATACAAAACCACTACCATATATAACAGATTAAAGCACACAACTAAAGAAATATTTATTTGTATCTAGAAAGAGTTTGTAAGCATAACACATACAGATAACTGAGTATTATTTTTAATGAAATAATAGTATGTTTGTTTAAATTTATTAGCTATAAAGCGGTAATATACTTTTAATAAGTAAATAAAAATGTATTTATTTATGCATAGGGATTTTTTAAAATTGCATTTTGTGATTAGTGATTGTAACTAAAAAATGAGCTTAAAAATGTATTGTGATACGTTTTGATTACTTGAAGGTTTATTTATTAATTTATAGATCGATTTATTAAAGGTTTTGGTAATAAAAAAAGTGTATTCCTATTGATGTATTATTTATTTGAATATCTCCCAATTCCTTAACTCCCAAATGAAATATGGAAGGAATTTAAATCAGTGAAGAAGCACACCTGCAGATGAGTTATTGTTGGTACCAAGTGTGTTAGAAAAGGGAAATACGTGAGTCATACTAAAGCTGTCTTATGACAAAGTCATTTGAAGTCAGAGTATTTGATACGTGACTAAATCTAAATACTTTAAAGGTATAAACATAATTTATTGAATTGTCACAATATTATTATTTATTACTAAGCTGCTTTCAAAACAATTTAACAAATAGTCGATAAATATTGTTTATGTTTATTCAAATGTTTTTAGCTCACTTGTAAAATTATCTTTATACTAACCAATATTTAAATTATATCCGGACAGTAACAAAAATGCTACTATTAACACATAACTACAATTTGTATATATTTGACGAAATTATGTATTTTTGTCCTCAATATCAAGAATTGATATGTAGAAATATAACCTCAAAATAATCTTTGGATATTTTGAATATGGTCCCACACAGGGGTTATTGTTGCCATTAACTAAATCAGTTTTGAAAATTAAATAAACTTAGACATAAAATATTGAAATACTCTGCCAATAACTTAAAATAAGTAATGAGAGCAGTTCTAGAATTACGATTATTCACTTCCATTTCTCTAGGAAAATCCAGTTACTCTTAGTTGGTGCCAGAAACACAGTTGATTTGCCTTCACGTGAAACAAATTATAACATATAAATGTATTTAATACGTCAACGTTTACCCGTATGAGACTATGGATCTTGGTTGAAGGCTATAAATTAATTTGAAAATAATATTTTCTTTTCTTTATTACTTTATCACTACACATTCAGAAAACTTGACTTAGGTATCCTTCTCTTTAAATGTGTAATGAAGGCTTTTGAGTTGGAGTAAAGTATTGAGTCATCACTTTATATCACATTTATATAGACTAATTTTCACCAGTTATCGTCAGGAAATGTTGAATATAATGATTATAAATTATTGTATTCACTAGTATCTTATCAGTAGGTCAATTGTGACAAGCTAGTCATAATTGACTTGAACATCATGGATAATTATTTTGTAAATATTCCAATTAACCTAAGTGAAGCTCTTGAGTCTGTTTACGAGCTTAGTAGAGCCTTTTTGAATCGTTGCTGCCCCCACTTTTCACCCACCCCCAGTTATATATCCTTCACACCTATAAATCATTATGATGCTCAATATGATATTATTTACGATATTTAGTAATACAGAAGATTGTAATGAATCTATCACATGATTAAACCAACAATTTTAGAAAAATAAATCACCCAATTCTTAAAAATTTTTTGAGGTCTAGAAACTAAACATTATTAATCCAGCCCCTAACCTGTCATATGCAAAAAACTCCAATTAACTTTAGACCCATAAGTATTCTGACGGCTTTATCCAAATATCTTGAAATTGCAGTTTATCAACATTTCCTCTTTTATTTAATACAATATTGGAATAAGAACAGAAAAACTTAGCCTTTTGTCAGACATTAAATCTGATTTAACAAAATTCTAAATACTCATTCAATAATTGATATAACAATATTTCATACTTATGAATACTAAATAAACTATACTTTTCATCTCTATTTCTTACGTAAAACTAATTTTAATAATAGATTTAATTTCAAAAATAATCCTGGGAATAAACATTTTTTAAACAGTTTAGTTTTATAACTACTTTAATTATAAATAATAATACAAAACCACTGCAATAATATTTCATCTTTTCAGGTTAAGAGATAAATTTTCCATCGGGTTGCCTTTTGATTAGTTCTTTGATGTACCCTCATTGGTAGAGTCTTTAATAAAACTTTATAAATGAGTGAAGATAATTTTGTATTTAACCTATTTATTTATGAATTCCTAAATTAGCTCTGCTCTCTGAGGGGTTTCTACTATTTTTTTAAATATAAAAGGTTTCAATACTTCCATGAAGCAAAGACACTAATTAAGGGGCGTACTTTGTAGATCAACTTAACCTAGTAATTGTATTTTAAATAAACTGCTCAACGTGACCTCAATATAATTTTGTTATTAAAACACATTTTTTAGGTGATTACAGAAATTTGCATAAAGGTGACTTGTTTGACAATTATTATACTGTATAGCAATATTATGTTACATGAAGATCAAATTAAATGATTTATGGTCGATCAAATATTGAAAGGTAAGGTCTTCCAAGACTATAGTATAAAACTAAAAGCTTACCACAAGATAGTACAATATACATTATTGAACTGTGCTAAAATGTATCACAGTATACATGTTTCTTATAAATTAGTATTCAATATCACATGAAGATTATTATATGAAACGAATGTATGATTAATATCGCTTTTGAATCAGTGTGACAGTTGGGTATAACACCACTGTAAGAAACATCCCGTACATAGAAGGTGGTCTAATTTATCTGTACTGTTGAAAATAAAAATAAAAGTCTAATGAATTGAAATTTGGCTTATGTTAAAATTGTTCATTGTTGAATAAGATATTCTTAGTGAACATCCTGAAACGTGATTCTTCTTTAAATGAGATAATGTTATAAAAGCTAACTTACTCTTATAAAAATGGAAAATAAGGTTGACGTTTATATTTTAGCACGAAAATTTTCAACTATATTCTTTAAATGGTTATTCTGTTTTATTATTATTTTTTTTTCCTTTAAAACACTAAACTTGTGTTTACCATAATTATTTGAAACTCTTTGTTAAACTCAAGGCCAACAGTAACTCTCATTCCACAAATACATAAATTTTCATAGAAGTATACAAGACAATGTTTAACCTCTGCATATTAATAACCCTCTTGGCTTTCAATATTCCCAGAAAAGAGTAATATTAAAAGAAGAAAACCAATATACCTTTTGTTTCTTGGGAAATCAGTTTGCGCTTCACTTGGCAGAAAATCTCATTGTAACCGTAAATCTGTCCACGAAACTTTACTGAACCCTAACATGTTATTATAAGTAAAACATGATATTCTCTTTATATTTAATCAGCAGTGTTGGTATTTAGTTTTATATTTAAGATATATTTTTATTATTTGGTCTGATACAGATGAACTCATATTTTTTAATATTTAAGTTGTCTGTTTTACATTATTATTGTAAAAAAATTTACGAAAAACAGGGGACAAAAAGGCGGGTGAGTCAAAACCAGTCGCATGTGTCTGCAGGTTGGGCAGGTGTGTCAAAGTCAGTCGTATGTATCTGGAGGGTTAATTAACGTCAGTCGTATATATCTAGGGGTGTGTGTATGAGTAAACGTCAGTCGTATGTGCCTGCAGGGTGGGTAAACGCCAGTCGTATTTGTATGTAGGGAGAGCAACGTCAGTCGTATGTGTCTGCAGGTTGGAGTAATGCCAGTCGCATGTGTCTTGAGGTTAGGTGGGTGGGTAAAAGTCAGTCGTAATATGTGTCTGCATAGTAGGTAAACACCAGTCGTATTTGTATGTAGGAAGGGCAACGTCAGTATGTGTCTGCAGGGTGGAGTAACGTCAGTCGTATATGTCTGGAGGTTAGGCGAGTGGGTAAAGGTCAGTCGTGATATGTGTCTGCATGGTGGGTCAACACCAGTCGTATTTGTATGTAGGAAGAGCAACGTCAGTTGCATGTGTCTGGAGGTTAGGCGGTTGGGTAAAAGTCAGTCGTGATATGTGTCTGCATGGTGGGTCAACACCAGTTGCATTTGTATGTAGGAAGGACAACGTCAGTCGTATGTGTATGCAGGATGGATTAACGTCAATCGTATGTGTCTGTAAGGCAGGTGAGTGAGTCAAAGCCAGTCGTATGTGTCTGCAGGTTGGGCCAACGCCAGTCATTTTTTTATGCGGGGCGGGTCAACGTCAGTCGTATTTCTCTGCAAGGTCGTTTAACGTCAGTCGTATGTGTATGCAGGGTGGGTCAACGTCAGTCGTATTTTTCTGCAAGGTGGGTTAACGTCAGTCGTATGTGTCTACAGGGTGAGTCAACGTCAGTCATATGTGTATGCAGGATGGGTCAACGTCAGTCGTATGTGTATGCAGGGTGGGTCAACGTCAGTTGTATCTGTATGCAAGTTGGGTTAACGTCAGTCATATGCGTATGCACGGTGGGTGGGTGAGTTAATGTCAGTCGTATTTTGCTGTAAGGTGGGTTAACATGAGTCGTATATGTATGCAGGGTGGGTCAACGTCAGTCGTATTTTGCTGTAAGGTGGGTGAACGTCAGTCATATGTATCTACAGGTTGGGTCAACGTCAGTCATATGTGTATGCAGGGTGGGTCAAAGTTAGTTGTATGTGTATGCAGGGTGGGTCAACGTCAGTCGTATTTTGCTGTAAGGTGGGTGAACGTCAGTCATATGTATCTACAGGTTGGGTCAACGTCAGTCATAAGTGTATGCAGGTTGGGTCAACGTCAGTTGTATGTGTATGCAGGTTGGGTCAACGTCGGTCATTTCTGTATGCAGGGTGGGTTAACGTCAGTCATATGTGTATGCACGATGGGTAGTTGAGTTAACGTCAGTCGTATGTGTCTGTAAGGTAGATAGGTAGGTCAACGTCAATCCTATGTGTCTGTAGAGTAGGTGAATCGGTCAACGTTAGTCGTATGTGTCATCATTATAAATGGCTATAGGTGGTCTACCAACATACCTCACATACACCAATGTAAACGAACTATAGAACACAAGTACACGCGGCCTATATAGAAAGTTAATATATACAAAACCAATTGCACCTATACGCTTAATTATAGCTTTCAATAACTTTATGTATTTACGAGGTACTCTTATTCGTTTGCCTATGTTAATGTATTTAATATTAACATAGAGGAACCTATATCTAACTGTACTAATTATAGGCTCCTCCATCAAAATGCAAACTACCAATATCATTACTTTAATTAGGGTATTGTTTGTTTTAATTTACAATCACCTATAATTTTTACCCTGCAATTTCATTTGTCGTACAAAGGAAATTTATATTCTACTGATATTAGGATGTATTTGCCTGAAAAGGATCAGTCTATTTCGTTCTTTATTTTGATTTCTATGTAAAAAAATTGCCATTGCTATTAAGTTATGTATGTGAAAGAAAATTGAACCATAGAAATGATCAATACTAGCTACACGCCTATTGTATAGTCACAATATATGTCTTCTAACTTCATTATAATATGTGCGTTATGAAATATTTCAATATAAAGAAAACATAAGTAGTAGGGAAACACCGACTTTGCGCCGTCCCATGAGGAGTTTTCGTCAAATGAATAGTCGAGAGTGGGAGAAGTCACGTGACCGGATCCAAGATGGCGGCCCCGGATCCAAGATGGCGGCCCCCAGTCCTGCCAACCTGTTGGGAATTTTCCCTCCCAAAATTTCCCTCAAGTTCCCAAATTTCCCTCAAATTCCCTTGTTATACTATATAAAATACACTATTAGCCATGTTATACTATATAAAATGCATTATTTTCTCTTATACTCTATAGTAAATCTATACTCTATGGGACCTTGGCCTTGACCCAAGTTTCCACACCACCCAAGAGGTATAGGGTCATTGCACTCTGTGCAAAGGCGCATTTTTTATTATAGTGGGTGTCCCCAGTAGGCATAATCCCACTTACTTTAATGTAACTTGCCCCAACCATCGCAAGCTACGGTGATAGCCACTCCATAACAAAATTGCTACCTCCCAGTATTATTTTTTTTTTATTTTTTATACTTTTTTGGATCCCCTATAAGTCTAGCCACCACTTTACTTGGAGAAGCCTTTCAATGTGACGCAAAAACTTACAAAGGGCTTTTATTTATTTATTTACTTTTTTTTTCTCGTTACTAAAATATTCCTTACTCACACCCTGGACTTACAGAGTTTAAGCCAGCCATAGAGTGTTACACACATCCAAATACACGTACCGAACGAGGGCCCGGATTGCGACTCAAGGTCTTACGGAGTTTAGCCCAGCCCCAAGTTGCAGGACCGCCTCAGGACTTATGCGTTTTACGGCTGCCTTAGAGAACAGTCGGGCGATTTTTTATTGAATTTGGGCTGCCCTCACCTCAACGTTACGGTTATTGCACACACATTCACACAGAGCTATGGATACGATAGTAACAATTTTTATCCAACTTTTTATAGTAAAACTGAGCACTTACTAATGCGCACTTACCATCACTAGCATGTTGCGGTAAACAACAAGGTAAAAACGTATAAATGTCGGGAACTGTCCAAGACTCGTCGAGTTCATGAACATTTCCATGAAATTTGGAAATAAATAGCTTTTTCTCCAACCCTTTGGTATATACTATATCAAAAGATTTGAGTAAACTACGAACTAGTTTAGAGTTAAAAGGTACTTATCCCTCATCCCAAAGTTTTTTGTGAAACTTACCCTCACACCAATTGTTAGCTTTCCGAGCAGCACTATTCAACTTACTTTCAGGATAAGGAGACTTGAAAACTATATTTACATTTACAAAAGGACCCACAACGACAAATTCTTTAACGATAAATCTATTGCGATTGTCTTTGAACCCATGAAACTCCACCACAGCCGGTGTCGACATGTTTATGATCAACCTACTGTGGGCTTTGTCTTCTTATACCAAACAATCTCATCATGCAAACGGTCAGCATCCCAACCGTTTACTTGCTGTGGTGGGGGAACATAGACCGAATCACTACGCATAACCCGATCAATATGATCAATTAGGTAAGGCTCGAGACAGGTCAACTGTTCAATGTACCGTGAAATGCAAGGCAATAAGCTAACAAAATTCAACCATTCCTCTTTAGTGAAAAGTATAGCGGTTTCATTATCTCTGTCGAAAAGCTCTACATAAGGTTTGTTGAAAATGTTACGGATAGTGTATTTAATGTTCACTTCAGTGAATCTCTTTTGTTGATCCTTATGACACAGAGCATAGGTAATTGAAGGTTCCGTTTCTTTCAACTTTGAGAACTGTGCGTTGTTTAGTAAAACGTATTTACGCATGCCTTGCTTGTGAAACAAAATGCCCACTTGAAAGAAAAATTCATTAAAAAGACCGACAGTGACAAATTTAGTAAAACCCGAGTTGAGATTGTACATTACCTTGAGAAAAGCTGTCAGATCCTGTTTGTCCGGTACCGTTACCCGAGTAGGTACACCTTCCTTGTCAACCAGTGGAAACTCTACTATAGAGACATCAGTGTCTGGAACAGCAGATGATGATGATGATGATGTCATGGTGGTGGTGGAGCAGCGACTGAGACCGAGTGGGTGCTGAGATTCGTTTTATAAGGCGTACGACACTAGAGAACTCTGTTGACAGTTCCAGTAAGTGGACTGTACTCGACTTGGGCGTCGTGAATAATCAGACAGTAGGCTGTTGTACCTTTTGGAAAAGCGGTGGAAGATTCAAATTCAAGGCGGACGTCTACAGGTCCTGATTTAAGGTTCTCAGACTGTTTGGAACAGTCGATTACAAAAACGGGGCAAGAATCAAAAGCTGTACGACTCATAATGGGACTGGGCGAACTCGACCCGTAGTATGTAGATTGAAACCTTGCGTACATTTCATACAACAGAGCGTCATCACCACGTATGTTATCATACGGGTAGTACTGAGAGTTTAGAAAGAGCTTTACATCCGACAGTGAACACTTGTCAAAGATACTAGCGTCCTTGGTTATATCATTTTTCCTACTAGTTTGAATGGCTAATATTACGTAACGTGGCTTTTCCAGTTGTGAAGAAGTCTTGATGGTCCCAGATTGTCTCGTACTTGTGGGAAGTTCAGGAAACTCGTGCAGCTCCCAAGACCTGAAAGGCATTTCCAATACACGATCCTGTTCCAGCACCTGTACTAATGACAACTTCATATCATCAGACACTTTTACGTAGGGAACCCGCCAGTAAATCTTATCAATCGTCAACTTAAAATCAGTGGCCGCAACCTCCTTGTACAAGGTGTTCTTAACATTCGAAGACAAGAGCAAAATCAATTCCTGTCTTTGGTTGACAATGATTCTTTTGTAGTCCTCAAAGAACCCCATTAACAATTTCAAAGGAATACAAAAAGAAAACTCCTTCACCGTATTCAATGATCCTTTTCCAACCCAACTAGCGTTCATCAATCGCTTCTCATCGTCTGGAGTTAGGGTTACTAAATTCTTAATAGTGGATATTATACCGACATTTTTAGATCGATCGACAATTACACCGCCAATTTCATATCTAATCTCGTTTATCAGAAACGCCATGGCATTGTTGACTAGATGTAAACTATCATACTGTGTCTGACCATCAGATTTTGTCACTTTACCAGTCACGTATAAGTAACTCTCACAAGGGTATGTAAACCCATCCTGCTGTTGAATAGAAATTCGCACCTCATCGTCCGGATTAAAAGTTGTCGATGTAAAAGGTGCATGAGTACGGTACTCGTACTCTGTCACACTTTCATCAAATTGCGCTTTACTACTTACGGACAACATATTGAAGTCCAAGAGACTGTAAAAACTCCTTGTTCTTTGATGTTAACCGTTTCAAACGTAACAGGCGACTGATTGATTTCGTCCTGTGTCCATCCAATTTATTGAAAATCAGACCCATCTTTACGTTTCAAGTGAAGTCTAATGTTGACCACTTCGTCTCTCAGATTTATCATCCGATTGTCTTGATCGGAGAGTCTAACTGTTATGTTTTCCAACCTCTTGACGCTTACTGGCAAGTAAATGACGTTACGGGGCGTTTCAACAATTTTAAACCCAGGAGGTACGGCAGGGTAAAACTCGTGAATAATGTGTCCTTCTGTACCGTTTTGATAAGAACCTCTAACCACGTTACATTCGACTCGTATGACATTCATTTTAATAATGGCAACTGGTGTGTCTGACACGTGCCATTTATTTGGTTCAAGAATCGATCTGGAATAGCCCAACAGTGAACCTATGCTGTCTTCCTGAGAGAAATCAATTACCTTTTCACCGTAAATTTCCACTTTAAACGTATTGTTGTTGCCTCTAATCTTTAAATTCGGATCCTTGATTTTGTGTTCGATAAATTGTGTAATGTCGTCAATTTCATAAGAACCAGTCGGTATGTCGACAATTTTATCACCGTAATGGAACAAATTATTGACTCCCTTCTCAACGTTTGGTATAGAGTTGTATGTTGTAAAGTCTACCAATCCAATTTCCCAATCGCCCTCAGAGAGGTCTATTGTAGGAAAAATATTACAGCCAAATACTGAACTATTCCCACTCACACAAAACATAATGCTGCTCACTCTCTAAAAGTCAGACACACACTAAAGTTGATTCATCAAAAACTCCAAACATAAATGACCGCAGATGTTGGAGCCAAAAGTCTGATGCGAAGTGTAGTTGTACAAAACTTTACATCCCTGAAAATACTCTAAAAGGTCTGATGGTGGTTGTTGGTTTCCAAAACTATCAAAGTATTTCACCACGTTATCAACTTTTTTGTAACACACCCAGTGAGTACCCCTCCCACTGTTTGAATCTAAATTAACAATGGCATTTTCCTTCTTCCAAATATTCTGTGGTAAGGCGTCTCTCATAAAAACACCTCGAAAATGTGGTATTCTAAATTTACGTGCATATCTGTCCAGGTCAAAGTTTGTAAGAGCCCGATCCGGTAAGTGTTTTAACGCAAACTTTTTTTTTCTTATGTACGACTTTAGGTGATCCATTTCCCTGCTTGTACGGCTTTAAATAGTATCCCTCTCCCTTCCTGTAAGGTCTTAAATAGTAACCTTTACCTCGCCGCTTTGCGATCTTTTTCTTTTTGCATACGCGTCGTCTCTTCATTGTACCTCCCAGCTTTTTCTTGGCATTCATAGCTGTTGTCACGGACCAAGCTGCAGCTCGTTCTGCTAAAGAAGCGTCTGATGATTTAACCCCATTCCAAACCTTATCGGCCAGCTGTTGATCTACCTGTCTACGGTGTTGATTGTCACTATATTTGGAATATGCAATGTCGTGTTCCTTACAGGCTTCGTCCAACTTGTTAATTCCCTGATCACCACGAGCTAACCTCTCCTTTAATTTGGTACCTGGACCACAGTACCTGTAACCCCCTGGTAGATGAAGTTCCACTGGTAGTAGATCAATCCCTTTGTTAAGAGCTGAACTGGCAAAACTACCGACTGTCTCTAGTAGTCCACACCCTTTGACTGTTGAATGACGACTGACGTTTTTCTTGTTGACTCTTGGCATTATAATAATCAAATGACGGTGTCTATTCAAATTCAAGGGTTTTTATTCGTGTGATCTAACTCTAGTAGCTTCGTTTAAGAAATACGGTCGTACAATATGTTTGTCGATCCACTCCTCTTAAGACAAACTGTGGATCTGATATTGAGGTGGCAATATGCGATAGTATAGATCGTAAAGTAATGCACTCATTGCTCGTACAAGGTAATTCATAGTTACAGCATCTTGCATGGTGACTGGATCACCCACAGAGGAAAGCTTTTTATCTCCGAAATCCCACTCATTAGCGGTCTGTTTAGGAATCCACTTTTCCCGTACCACGTTAAGAGATCCTGAAAGGTAGTTTTGAGTCACTGCATCTTGAGGTTCAACAGGATCTTTGATTGACGTTAATAGCATATTGTTAAACTCCCACCCGCTTTTACTCTTATTTGGACTATTTGCCGTCAGGTTTTTTTTGTAACTACGTCTCCATCATTTAATGGGTCGGCCACTTCAACCAACCGTTTTTTTCCAAAGTGCAAAAAGGTGCCGTATCTAGGTGGATTAAGAGAGTCTACATACAATTTATTTGCAGCATCTTTTGCTGCAGTAGGATTTTCAACATTCGCTATATACCTATTTCTAGCATTAATGTATTTATCCTCGAATAATACACAATGCTCACCTATAATTTTTAGACTGACGGCATCATTTTCATTTATTGCATCACCTACATTTGCTAAAACTTTATTTTGCATATCATAGTCTCCTTCAGGAGTCAATTTAAATCCTTCACCTCGTGCTCCTTTGGGCACAGCAGCAGCAGCACCTTTTTGAACTAACTGACGTCCAAACTTGTCGATAGACATTACGATGACGATTAAAAAATAAAGTTATCAAAGTCTTTTATAATATCCGCCTCCTTGAGCTCCTCTAGAATGGCGATAATCTCATTATTGTGACCACTGTTACCTACTTCTTTCGAAGCTAACAACAGACGCAAACGATCAACCATTTCATTAGGGTCATCCCAGTAACGGTAGTCAATTTTGGATTTCTCAACTTCCATTAGCAAACCCTCTCCCAACTTTTTTCTCTTTTCACCAATAAATGGTGATAGTGGTTGACTCGGTCTTTTTCTAGACGCTGGAGAAGCACGTAGTAAGGGTAGGTTCTTTTTATTTTTTGGTGGAAACATATTTGATATAATATTCGTGTACGTGTAGCCTCTGTTGGATTTTATCCCTTTTCCATCTTCACGCTCGTGAACACCAGTTGCCTCTAGCATTTGCTTGTACACTTTTAAATCATTGTCATTGAACGATCCACTCTGCGGATGTTTCTTGAAAATCAACTCAAACAGTCCAGGTGTTCCCTTGTATTCAACTCCATTTATAATTATGTCGTTATCGGAAAAGCTAACCGGATACGATCCCATTTTCCACTCGTTGCCATCATAGTGAATGCCGTACGTGAAATCAGCTTCTTCCCTATCGTCTGTCTGAATAAACTGAAGGTAGGTACCTAACAAGTCTCCAATGTTGTTTGCACGAATAAATGCGTCAAACTCTGACGCTAAAGACGGTCTTCCAAATGACTGCTCAGGCTCAAAAACCTCCTCCTCCTCCTCCACTTCCCCTTCATTCTCCTCTTTTGGCTCTTGCTTGATCTCTTTGGCAGCAACAACCGTCTCCGTCAACTGTTTTAGTGGATCAATCAACGGTTTGTACTGTACTTCCAACGAACGTTGTGTTTGAATTGAACTGCTCTTAATATCACGCAACTTTTGCCTTATACTATCCTGCAGCATCTTTATTTCTCGTATACGATGTGTATCCTTGAACGTTATCTTATCGAATAACTAATTTCGAACATCACATCCTTATTTATTGAGTTTCCACAGCCCCTCCCCGCTGCGGAAAGTGAATGCGTCTCTGACGCTAAAGCCGACCTTCTTCTTCTATTTGCTACCTCCTGCACGTCTGTGTTCCCATCCATCTTCTTACGGAATCCCCTTAGGTTATTTTCTGTTTTCCTGTTTTTCTGTTTTTCTGCTTTCATGTTTTCATGTTTTTTCTGTTTTCATGTTTTCCTGTTTTCCTGTTTTCCTGTTTTCCTGTTTTCCTGTTTTCCTGTTTTTCTGTTTTCCTGTTTGTCTGTTTTTCTGTTTTCATGTTTTCCTGTTTTTCTGTTTTTCTGTTTTTCTGTTTTTCTGTTTTCGTGTTTTTCTGTTTTTCTGTTTTCATGTTTTCCAAGTCTTTCTGCTTCACAATATGCAGCAAAAGAAGTGGGCCCAAAATAGGTTCTTCCAACGTATCTATTCGCCTTTTAAAACGTAGCCTGTCTAACGTCATTTGTTGCCATAATGATTTGCGATCCTCATTCATCGGTAGATTGTACTCTCTTGTCACAAGAGGTTGGCTAAAACTAACCTTCAGCATGGCGTTGTAAAACTTTGACAAACTCGTCGAGTCCGACGTGGTATCTACCATCGTCAATGTTACGTTCTTTGTATACTACTACAAATTTGTTCTTACCACTGTTCCATGCGGTGGCACACAACTCTTTGAATCTCCCATAAGACATGTCCGTATTTACATGATCATCGTATATGTGCCTTAAATTTCTGTCATCTTGCTTAAACACAATAATAAAGTTTGCATTGTCCCTTATCAGCTGTTTGGGTATCCTACTGTATGTTTGACAGAGGTAAAAAGTATCAACATTCTGGTGTCGTTCCATTGTAAAGTAGTTTCTGATGTTGTCTTGCTTTTCACATGCGACATCATCAAACACCATCACAGAGTGTTCTTTCACCTCGTTTGGATGAATCACCTCACCATTGTCTGTGAAAGGGAAATATCCAATACCGGGTATAGTCAGTAGTACCTTCTCTAGCAACTTATACTTTGGCTGATGGAGTGATTTTGAAAAAACGTAGACATTTTCAAACTTTAGTCCAATTGGATTAAACAACAAGTTTAACATTACATTAGTCTTGCCGGAATTTGAAGGTCCGCACATGATACATCGAACATGGTTTGGCAGCAGATCACTGTGTTTGCTCCTTTCCTTCATATCTCCTCCACAGTATACGTCAAAGTTTACGATAGGCAATTTGGGTGTTTTCATCTTAATGACTAAGCTCAAACTGAGTAATTCACACAAGTTCACTTTTATTTATCCACGAATTGTGAGTACCATCAAAGCCAAGCCACTTAACCAGCACTTTGTTACCCTTTCTCCTCAACACCTTTTCCACCAAGTATACGTCTCCGTGTCTGGTCTTGAGCAGTTCTTTTACGTAAAAGCTTCCTTGAAGCATGTTGTTGCGGTAATCCTTTAGGTAATACGTAGTCGGTACAGTTGGACGCACCGCTTCCACAGTAAAAATCTCGTTTGTCCAGTTGGGTAGGTATCCCTTATCGAAAACCTTTTTATACTTGCTTATTCTTACTTTGTCACCCACTTTGAACTCGATCTTTTCCTTCTTCTTATATTTTTGTCTATTCTTGTTTATGTTTCGTCTGACAAAATCTTCGTTCTTTTTGTTCACCTCAAAAGGTGTCATGCCAATTGTTCTATGTTTTCTCGTGTTGTACTCTTCCAACAGGTCGGGTAGGATTTTAATCCATTGGTAGTTGCCCAGTTCTGTGAATTTTCTCCACATTAGAGACTTGAGACTACGATTGAATCTCTCCACTATGGCTCCCTTCTTCTCGCTGTACACAGAGTAATGATTAATGTTGTGTTTCTTCATTAGCTTGGCGAATCCAGCGTTGTAAAACTCTTTTCCCATGTCGGTTTGCAAATGCGTCATCCGATTCTCCTCCAAAACAGGTTGTATAGCCTTGACAATTTCCTGCCCAGACTTGTCCTTGACTGGTATTGCGTAAGCGTATTTGGTAAAGCAGTTGATTGATGTGAGAATATACTTGTAGCCCTTGTTAAACTTTGAGTATGGTATCATCTCCACCAAGTCAGCCTGATACAGATCGCCTATTCCTTTGACTTCCACAGGTCTGGTGGGAAATGTTCTTCTGGCTGGAGCGTGTAGCTCTTTGGTGATGATTTCTCTCACATTCATAACTGGATTGAATTGTGTCCAATTCATAACTGATTAAGATTGTTGTAAACCAAAATATTTATTGGTTTTTAAGGGATTCCGCAGCCCCTCCCCGCTGCGGAAAGTGGTAGCCGACCTTCTTCTATTTGCTACCTCCTTTACGTCTGTGCTCCCTTACGTGAGTTGGTTCTATTTTTCATAAAAGGCGAAGGAAACCAAAGTATGAAATTTTTCCCGCAGTCTTTTCTTGCGCTATGTGCTTTTCCATTTCTACATCTGCAAGTTTTCTCTTACGACATTCCCTGTTGTAATGGATTCCACGTACAAAAATCTTTAGGTCCATCCAATCCACAGTGTCGAGGTATGCCTGGAGATATTTCTGTCCAGAATTTATCGACTCCCAATGCTGGTTAATTATCGGGTTTTCTCACGCATAAACTTCATATCCTCTTCGTACCATTGACATTCGAATTCGTTACGAGGTTGAGCATGCCATCTTTTACTAATATCATGTTCTAGCCACATAAAGTGCTTGTAGATTTCCCACGGATCCTGCTTGACGACTGGGTTGCAGTCACCGTCCAGGATGGGTGCTTGTTCAGTAGCGTTGTATTCTCCGTACATGATGATATCCAAATACTCACCAACAGAGAAGTTCCGCGCAGGCGGGAATCAGAGAGTCCGGAGAGAATAGTACTTGCCGCTCGAAGGCTCGTCGACAACTGATCGCCGACCGGTCTGCTTACACAGGACCTCGACGATTGCCGATGGTTCCCGACAATCTCCGGAAACCCCCGAAGGTATTCTCCGAAACAATCAATACATTTCGGTCATTGCTTTTACGGGATTCCGCAGCCCCTCCCCACTGCGGAAAGTGGTAGCCGACCTTCTTCTATTTGCTACCTCCCGCACTCTTGTGCTCCAACCCGTCTCCTTACTCCACCATCAGCGCGTCTAAGACGGCTCGGTCAATCATCGCTTCTTCATCGATGGAATAATGTCCCCATGGCTGGGTCTTTATGCCTCCTTCCAAAATGAAATGCTTATTATCGTAGGCTGAAAGCGCTATTTTATTTTGCTAGGTGCTGTAAAGTTCATGGCGGCGACTCCTAATTAGATTCATTGTTCTATTCACTTGGCAGGATTTATACTTTTTATTTCTCTCCAAAGCGTCATCCAACGTAACATCCACAGTACTGTAGAGGAGGGAGAATTTATTGAGGCACTCCTTATAGTCTGAAAACTCTAGTTCATTCTTTACTACAGATTTTTGACTCCTTTTGCCTTCTTAGCTTCTCCGTTTTCAGACTGGCTAGCGTACATTTTAGAGCGTAGCCCCACGTACTCAAACATTATACGTCCACTAAGCTCATTCTTCATCACCCCCAAAACTTTTATATTAACTCTTGGAATGTCAAAACGGTTGGGGTCGGAGTAATCGCTGGTGTCGAATAGATGAATCATCTCCTTCATGTCTTTATACCAGTCAACTGTTTCAATCATATATGTAAGCGAGTCTGTGTCCGTATACTGGAGTTGCGCTTTTTCTCCATATTTCTTCTTGATCACATTGTAGTGAAACTCATACATCAACAACTTAGAAACGTCCAGGATGCTCACGCCTACGTATATAGCCTTATTGAAGAACAGACGTGTCTTACTATATGGACTGCAGCCAGGTGCTCTGTGAATATGGTACGGCTCTTGAAATTAGGCTGCGCCATCCACTTATCAGCTTGTCTTTCCTTGGTGGCGAGGCGGATATCCACTCTGTTTAATATGTTTTCCATAGTTTTACCGAAGACTGAATTGTTCATCAGCTTATAGAAGTCTTTCTCAAATTCGTTTGTTGCTCTGATTCTCATGTCGGTGTTTAAATCGATGTAAGCCTTTAGCCAAGTACTGTGCATAAAGCTGACAGCTCTATGGATTTTCTTCACCTGCATGCCAAGGGAGATGTACTGTTTTAGGTTTCGATAGTGAATAACATATTTCTCCTTGTTGAAGAGAGTGAGTAGGAGTTTCATGTTCTTGGAGCCTGGAGGAATGCGCTGCTCTGGTGCCAATGGATAGTCCGAATGGGTGTCGTGGAGCTCTCGAGGGTACTCTAGATCCACTTCGAAAATGTAGCCTCTAGGAGCGTCATCCGGTATGCTCATGATGTCGATGTTTTCAGGATCGTGCGCCCATAAAAAGTCTGCATGAGGCATAGGCTGGCTCATAGCCCATCCATATAAGTTATCGGCGTCGAGATATGTGATGTAATTAGTAGGCCTGTCCATGTCATAATCCTCCATATAGGGGTTGTTTGCCTTTGCATAACGGTTGGAACACTGGGATATTCCTCCTCGAATACCTCGGGCGATCATCAGCCGCATTTCATTGTCGGTCAACAGATCCAGTTCAACTCTCATAGTTTTAAGCATTGCACTCCATGCCAGTCCGGGAGCGGTGAAATACCATGCTTGGTCGAGCTTGTAGGTGTTCATACAAACGTCTCTAAAGTTCTCCATAATGTCCGCCAAAAGCAGAACGTCCGTCTGGTTGTACAGGAGAGTGTATTCTTCCATGTTGGAGATTTTGAATGTGTTCCATACTGTCTGAGCGTGTTCGTGTTCTGAATCTGTGATATCCGTCTTGTTTAGCCTGTTGTAAAAGTCCTTCTTTTCTGGTAGGTTGGTGAGCTGATATTTTTCCAAGGAGTCCATATGGTCGTAGGGGTAGATACCCTTCTTGATGAATAGTTGTAGTTTCTCTCCAGAGTAGAATTTTGATGTTTCGCGGAATTGTGGTGTCGTTATGTTATTCGCCAGTGAGTCGAGGCTGGACATCATAAAGCGGCAAGAATCAAGGAACCGTAGTTTTACTCCTCCCTCAATCTCTATGGTGTAGGAAATGTATCGCTCCTCGTTATTGGGGATGACGCTAATAGTTTCGTCATTGAGTCCGAACATTTTTATGAAAAGTAGTGTGTCATAGCCGCTCAAGTTGTGGATGAAGATTGGAATAAAATTAAGTTTGCGGAACTTAAGATTGCAGGTGTTGTGAGCGATGCCTCTGAATTTTCCAGTAAGATGGTCGTGGTCTCTGACTTTGTAGTCTTCCGGGTCAGTAAAAGGCTTCTCGCAAATATGGCAGATTGTAGAGTTGGCGATGGTAGTGAGATCTTCTGGAGTTAGGTCCATCGGTTTGGCTGCTGCAGAAGAGTATAGGTGAGCAATTTTCTTCGACTCTCTGAACAGACTGTCGACAAAAACTTGTGCTGCATCGGATCCAAAGTATTTCACAGGTTCTCCGTAGTGATCATCAGCCTAGACAATATAGTAGCAGAAACTTACAGCCTCATGCTTCTGATACTGCTTGGTATATTATTTTGCTGCTCCATCCTCGTCCATCCTTTCATCCTCCTCCTCCTCAATGGCGGTCAGAATGCATTCGAAGTCGGCGTATCCAGCGAAGGGTACTCTCATCGTTCTATTCCCTTCCACGAACTTGATTTTGCTGCCCTGTTTAGGCATTTTAATCCTAACAGCTTATTGGTCATTGCAGTATCCCATGTGTGAGGCTAGCAGATCTTCTCTTCCATAGTGCTGTAGACACCTACGACATATCCATGTTCTGTGTTGGGAATTTGTAATTTGCCGGCCAGCTAATCTGGTGAGATCTTGAATTAGGCAGTAGTGGGCGTTGTTCTTGTCCTTTATATACAGCAGGTCGATGTGTTTTTGCTGCTACCTATCCGTGACCAGCAGCGGGTACATTACGAACTTTTCATCGTAGGCGTAGACATTGATGGAGATCGCAGACCTCTTCTCAAATAACTTGACGTGGTCGAGGCTGATGGGGAATGTGATGCCTTGAAGGAATTGGTCAAAGTCGTGCTCATAGGGTAGATAGTGTTGAACGCGATGAGGATGGTCTTTCTGGTGAATAGGGTGAATTGCGGCTAGCACAGACCACAGGAAACACTTGTTGTCGTTATTATTGATATTGAGCACGGCGTGTTTAGCTGCAATCTTCTTTGGTAGTTCACTGTATGTTGATCCACGAAGATGCTTGTAGTTGTTGATTCTCAGTTCCAGGAAGATGATCTTGATGAGGGTCCAGCCAGAACCTTTTGTGTAGAACTCGTCCATTTCCTTTAGAAGCTTCCCCTCGACGTCTTCTAGATAGTTTACAATGTTGGTGGTGGGAAGGATGATGGCGTTTTTTGTTTTGAAATTCATCTCCTTCCTCTCGTCGTTATCACCTACTGGCTTCTTATACTCGGCGATGAAAACTACTTGCGTCTTGATGTTCTCTGCATTCAAGTTTTCTGCAATCTTTGCCGTGATTAGCTCTCTGGCTTGTCGGAGGAATCCAGCTGGATCCTTAATGCCGGGCCGATTGACGACGGAGTAGGTTTTCATCCTCCCCCGGAACGCCTTCTCGATCTCTTCGATACGGAGCTGCTTTCCTTCGATTAGATGATCTACTGCTACCTTAGCCGTATTGTATGCCGATACGATGGTTGAGCGGACGGTATCTATGATGGAAGCGCTGGTCGACGGTTGGGGTCGACCTCAAAGCGAGCAACCTTGGAAGTGGAGGGGGCTGGCTCGTCTGCTTTCCTCTTGAGGTGATTGGGGCTACACTTCTTGAGGTGCCGGCTGAGGTTGGAGAGAGTTATCATGACTCCACAAGTCGTACAGGGACGTTGAGGCTCCCGGGTTGTTGTAGGCCCGTGGCAGCTCTTGAGGTGGCGAGCTATGTTCTTCCGAGATACGAGCTTGCTGCATCTAGGGCATGCAATCTGGTTGGGGTTCATGATGATCTGCAACGAATGAAACACAATATCGTAAAACTCTCAATATCTATCTACTCAGGTATGTATAATACTAGAAATCCCTGTAGAAAATGTTTTTCAATATCTTGGTGAAGGTAAGATAAGTTAGCTTATGTTCCTAGAGAGTAAAATGAATTTATAGGTTATGTATACTTACTATACGGTTGCAATAGATGCGTTGTAAATAGCGGAGCTGCTAGATGTGTCTCGTTCAAAAGTCTGAGACTGAATGAGGTTTGACCTGAAATCATCGTAATATATATATTACTACTACGTGATTCAAAATATTATTTTATTAGATGCTACTACGTTAATCAAAAAATAACAAAGATCCTACTATATTTTAGGTCGTAAGTGAGGTTATGTAATAACTTTGGTAAAACTCTCAATATCTATCTACTCGGGTATGTATAATACTAGAACTGTCTGTAGAAAATGTTTTTCAATATCTTGGTGAAGGTAAGATAAGTTAGGTTATGTTCCTAGAGAGTACAATGAATAAAGTCTCAAAAAGTGAGGTTATGTTTCAGACGTATGACTGATTCTGTACGAAAGCGTCAAAGGTCATGTCTGTATATTGAAATTGTTATTTATCATGAGGAAAAATTTACAAGACTAGAAAGTGGCTCAGTGTTAGACACATCGCTGTTCTAACACGGCACTGGGGAGGGTAAAAGCAAGCTAAGGGAACCTAGTGACGACTCCTAACGGCAGTTGCCTCATGAGGAAAAGCCAGTGCGTCACACGCTGGCCCCACCCGGGTATCCGCTGCCAAGTCGAAGTTGGCCGAGAGTGCGTCCCACCACTCTCACGGAATCCCCCTCGAGTCCTTTAGCAAACTTTAGCCTTGCAAAGTTGGCTAAAGGACTGATCGGTGTTTAAAACTGGCCGAATCACAATCACTTAAGGCCTGTCTCTAACACCGACCGTATATTTTCTAAATACTCACCAACAGAGAAGTTCTGCGCAGGCAGGAATCAGAGAGTCAGGAGAGAATAGTACTTGCCGCTCGAAGGCTCGTCGACAACTGATCGCTGACCGGTCGGCTTACACAGGACCTCGACGATTGCCGATGGTTCCCGACAATCTCCGGAAACCCCCAAAGGTATTCTCCGAAACAATCAATACATTCCCTTTACAGAGTACTAGGGCGTAAAGTGTTGAATCTTACTTTATAGGAGAGATACAGAAATCGAATCGTAAAAAGTGGTTTTTTGCTTATATCTCGAAAACGGTGCGTCCTAGAGCCTTGAAAATTTTTTCGACCCCCGAAAGTCTTATTAATACATCGGTATACGCCATTTCCGACCTACCTATAACAAAATTTTCCCAAGAATAACACCTTTGAACTTATCTTTACCCCCACCACTTTGGATCTAGTTTCGTTATTTACCGTCCGATTTCGCTCAAATTTGGTACACGTGTACAGATACGCATGCCGTACAATATAAACTGTTTGTATTATGTATATGTCGTCTCTGGACTTATCTTTACCCCCACCACTCCAGATCTAGTTTCGTTATTTACCGTTCGATTTCGCTCAAATTTGGTACACGTGTTCAGATACGCATGCAATACAATATAGCTAGGCTAAGAGTGCATTTTATATAGTATAACAAGGCCAATAGTGTATTTTATATAGTATAACAAGGGAATTTGAGGGAAATTTTGGGAGGGAAAATTCCCAACAGGTTGGCAGGACTGGGGGCCACCATCTTGGATCCGGGGCCGCCATCTTGGATCCGGTCAAGTGACTTCCCCCACCCTCGACTCTTCATTTGACGAAAACTCCTCATGGGACGGCGCAAAGTCGGTGTTTCCCTACTACTAACATATATCTGAATGAACTTACATTTATTTTTAATGTTAGGCCATCCCCAAACTTTAAGTGAAAGGAAATACAGAAAAGAGTTCCATAAAATAAAATTTCTCTAAAATTGATTACCAACAATTCAGTTATACTGTATAATAATTGTGATAATTCATAATATTGTTAATGTTTTTAAATCCCTACTTAGAACCCTGATAAAATATAAAGCTGTGAGCAAAAATATGGTGCCTGCTATAAATTGGTATTTTATGGCAATTATAAATGTTCTTGTAAAACATGAGCTCTTTTCAAAAGTATGCGTGGAACAGGGTTAATTAAATCCAACAAGATTTATACCAGCTAAAGTGCTTGTGAGTGGGGACTGCAATATCGGAATTTTATGGCATATCATGTGATTTGTGACATCGCATATGCGTTTTATTGGTGTGATTATATTAAAAAATTAATAAAACATTTTCAAACTTGTCGATCAACTGAAAAATTACTAAAAGAAAGTTTTTAATAAACATTATTTTTAGTGAAAGAGAAATATTTAGGGTTAAAGATTTATTAATTATAAATGGTTTCTATTATTAAAAGCACTAACATTGATTAAACGCGATTTATAAATATTGTTCCGATAATGATTCACTATATTTATATTTAATATAAACAAAACATTAATGATCATCGTGATTTTTCAATAATTACTCCGAAACGATTAATATAAAAATATGTATTATTTAAAATATAAATGAGCAACTTTGTGTACTAAATACTGGAAAAATACGTTTAATACACGTATTAGCTCTGGATTCTGAACCTCCGACTTCAAATCGTCTACATATCACGTACATAAAAATATTTTAGGTCTTCTATTTATTATTTACCATCCAAAATGTTGACATTTCTATATTAGTTAGTAATAATTTAAAGATCTTCGTGTTATTATATGAAGTTTTTCTGACATTGTTTTCAGTACGGGAACGGCTAAATCAATGAAACATTTGCAAACGAACATTTTCTGTTAAGTACGTTCTCTGTGTTAAAGGCAAATAATTACTCAAAATATACGGAAATGTAATATTTTAGTGTCTACAGCTAGTGAGGTTGTGTTTTATGAAAACAACATTTATTTTGAAAATATATATATATATATATATATATATATATATATATATATATATATGTATATATATATATATATATATATATATATATATATATATATATATATATATATATATAAATTATTTTGTATAAATGAAATCAAATTGGAAATACACATGTAAATTTAATAACATTACATTAATATGAGTATAAATTAATACAGTTAAATGGCTTATAAATGAACACAGTTCATTTGGAAACTAGCACACTCCATTCAGTTATGTATGGCTATCCAGCACATTGAATTTTGTAATAATGAATAACATTTTCATTTCTATAGAGTTGTTCCTGTAGAATGATTTGTTGATAGTGTGAACATAACCAAACTAGTGTGACATTTACTTTCCTATAGAGTTGTTCCTGTAGAATGATTTGTTGATAGTGTGAACATAGCCAAACTAGTGTGACATTTACTTTTCTATAGAGTTGTTCCTGTAGAATGATTTGTTGATAGTGTGAACATAACCAAACTAGTGTGAGTAGAAGGAAACTAGGGCTGTTGGCTCAATTTATGACTTCCGGTTGTCAAAAATTTAAAGAAAAGTTGGCCTGCGTCATATTAGAGTGTGACGTGGCTTAGGACGTCACGGGGACGTGAATTAATGACGTCACGATTTAAAGTTCAAGGTCATCCAAAGTAAATTTTAAAAAAGAGATCTTGTACGAATTATTGTTTTCGTTACAATACTATTTTTGTTGTTGATTACAAAAAATTGGTTACTCAAAAACGAATACGATTCGTACAAGATCTGTATTTGTTTTGAATAACAAAACTTTGTAATCAACAACAAATAGTATTGTAACGAAAACAATAATTCGTACAAGATCTGTGTGTGTGTGTGTGTGTGTGTGTGTGTGTGTGTGTGTGTGTGTGTGTGTGTGTGTGTGTGTGTGTGTGTGTGTGTGTGTGTGTGTGTGTGTGTGTTTGTGTGTGTGTGTGTGTGTGTGTGTGTGTGTGTGTGTGTGTGTGTGTGTGTGTGTGTGTGTGTGTGTGTGTGTGTGTGTGTGTGTGTGTGTGTGTGTGTGTGTGTGTGTGTGTGTGTGTGTGTGTGTGTGTGTGTGTGTGTGTGTGTGTGTGTGTGTGTGTGGGAAATTTTGTAGTGAGGGAATTTTTTAGGTTGGCAACACTGGAAACAATAAATACGGAATAATGTTTTTTGTAATTTTCAAATTTTGTTTCTCTCTTCTTCTATTACTACTTCAGTCCCTCTTCTCATCGATGTTGTTTGTGGTGGTGGTGGTACATATTCCAAGTCTGAACGATAGTTGTTGTTGCTTGCAACACTTCATTGTCTTCTTAATCTCCAATTAGTGATAGCAAAATTGCTTCAATATCTGAAGATGTAGTGCTACTCACCTCTTGTACTTGAATTTCCCGTTCATCTATAACTGGTACATGAGAAATGTTATTTGTGCTATAGTGTGTTGATGAAGAAACTGTATCATCTTGTACTGGAGAGTCCATTTATTTCTTCTTGTTGTTGTAATAAGAGCGTGATGTGCACTGCTTAACAGCCGGACGCGAAGTGACGTAGCGCCAGCATGTCCGCTAGGGACTCGACTTTTCCCCCACCACTTTACCCCCACCAAACCTACCCCCACCATTAAAACATTACAAGCCCCGCATAGAACAAATGTATTAGTGTTAGTTTAATACAAGGGTCCGGACCGTGAAGATGCACGAACCACCCCTGAGTTTGGAGTTGTGTTGTTGTTAATCCTAATCGCACTTCTAGTTAGATACTACTTTCCATCATCTTCCACAATACTACAATATATTCTATATTGCATTGAAACATTACGAATCCGCATGAGAACAAATGTATTAGTGTTAGCCTTCTCCAAGTTTGTACTTGTAGTCAGTCATCACGACTCCAAAACATATGTAAAGGTACTATTGTTACTGATAGAATTGTTCCGATATGCTATAATGTTTAAAACAAATAACATTCCATCACACTTGAAATGCTTATATAAAATATATTGCTGAGTCTCATTCACCATTCATTGTATTTAACATTTGTGTAGTGTTAGTTAATCACTCGTAAACAGAGATCATAAATAACAGATAGCGGATGCACCACCTGCCGGATGCGCAGGTAGTGCAGCCGTTGTACTGCCGAGTGTACTGCTACAACAGAGTTGTAGCAGTACACTCTCAGTATGTTAGAAGTTTATTTTGGTTTTGTTTTTTTTGTTTCTTTTTTTTATTTTTTTTTTTTTTTCAAGTTCATATCAACACAATTCCAGTGTTCTATAGTCTTTGAGTATAGATATATTTGTTTTCTGTTCTAGTTAAATATAATTTCTTGTTTGGATCTACTGATGGTGGTGTTAAAGATCTTGGAACTTGTACCAAGATGTGTATGTCAGAGCCTTTTAGAATCAACTTATTATTAGGCTCGACACCCACCACATGATAGTCCATATTTTTTTTCAATGAGTTAAATTTTATTTCACGAATGTCTATTGGTTTCACCAATTCTTGACTAAATGTCATTGATTTCAAAATGTTCTTCATTATACAGTCTTCTTCCTCTTCAATAGGTGTTAAAAGTGTTTTGTTACAAATCATTTCTTTCATGATAATTTTGATTGCGTTATTGTCTTCCTCTTTCTTCTCTCTTTTGAAATATAAAGAATGGTTACAAAAGTTTTTCCTAACCATCTTTTTTAGTGAATTTGAACGTTTGTATGTTGTTTTCTTCTCGTCTGCTTTAAAATTCTTCTTGATACGTATCTTCTTCTCTCTTGTAGCGTCCATCTTCTTAGCAGTGAGCGAATAATGTGAAGTGTTCACAGTGCCCCCACTAGCATTGTAGCACATTGAGGCGAATAGCACATGTCCCGTTAACCAGCTGTGAGCATAAATAACGCTGACCACTTTCCTCACATGGAAGTTCCCCATAGGCGCGAGCCTCTTTACGACGGTCATAAACAACGCTCAGTCACTTTCCTTAGATGGAAGTGTCCATATCTGGTTGGTGGGGAAAAATAAAAAACTGGTCTATAATGACACAGAAATTGTAACTCTAAAAGAAGAACTTACAACATTTAGTAAAAGATATCACAGCAAATTACAAAAACCACTCCCCAATTATCTTTATGTAAACATATCGGATTATATTATCTCCTGAGAAAAGTAAATTACAATGACACATTTCTTAGATTTCAGTCATCACTTTAAATAACTGCAACGTTCATAAAACTTAGTTGTTTTGTTTACGAAGTATCTATACTATTGTTCATTTAACACATGTGATTTTATTAAAATATTCTCTGAAATCAAACAGATTGTAAATAACGATTTGTATAAATAATGTTTTCACTACACTAGTATGAGTTTAGCTGTTTTCGTTATGTGTTTACAACCTGCGAAACATCATATTTTCAACAGCTGTCTATTGTTTACTACTGAAAGTAACATTGTTTACAACCAAACATTTTCCACAGTCAACAACACCTGTTTTTATTCCGTAGTGTATTGAAAAGTATCATTCATATCGGATTATATTATCTCCTGAGAAAAGTAAAGTACAATGACACATTTCTTAGATTTCAGTCATCACTTTGAATAACTGCAACGTTCATAAAACTTAGTTGTTTTGTTTACGAAGTGTCTATACTATTGTTCATTTAACACATGTGATTTTATTGAAATATTCTCTGAAATCAAACAGATTGTAAATAACGATTTGTATAAATAATGTTTTCACTACACTAGTATGAGTTTAGCTGTTTTCGTTATGTGTTTACAACCTGCGAAACATCATATTTTCAACAGCTGTCTATTGATTACTACTGAAAGTAACATTGTTTACAACCAAACATTTTCCACAGTCAACAACGCCTGTTTTTATTCCGTAGTGTAGTGAAAAGTATCGTTCAAAACCCGAGTGAAAGTGTTTTGTATGTTCTCGACCAATTCAAACATATGGTCTCGATTAAATATAAGACATTTTTCAATATTATTCAATATATTTATCTTCAATATATTATACGTGACTTCATTATTATATTATACACCTATATTATCATTATCAGTAATTTCTTCGATTAAATTTCTTCGATTAACAATCGATTAATCGATAGTTCTTAAAAATTTGTTCTTACTTTTCAGCGTGACGCGGTTTCTCGACCAACATCCCATCCCAAAGTGTCTAACGGGCGTAAAATACGTACCCCCCACTTCGATCTTGGCCTATATATACGAGCGGCGTACACTGGAGTCTAGCAGTCGGAGCGCGGGGACGTCGCTTGCTGTCCAATGGCAGAGGTGATATCCCCGTTGTTCCAACGGCTTTGGCGTTTCGATAGTTGTATGTGCGGGCTCCACATTCGATTATTTAAACACCGCCATTCCTTCTTTCCTCTATCATTAGTGCATGTGTAGTTACTTATGTATTTAGTTGCTTTTGTAAGCATGTGTAGTTACTTATGTATTTAGTTGCTTTTGTAATTGCTTATGTATTTAGTTGCTTTTTTTAATCTTCTGTAATACTTTGTTACCTGTGACCTAGTTTCTGGACTTAGAGAAATTGCACTTGGCAGTAGTTGCTAATATATTTCTGTTTTAGTAATATTCTCGGTTAATGGTTTAGGTGCATGTTTTTTTTAATCTTCTGCAATACTTTGTGGTCTGTGACCTAGTTTCTGGACTTAGAGAAATTAAACTTGGCCGTAGTTGTTTCTATAGTTGCTACATTAAACCTAATATTTACTGGTTACTCATATATTTCTGTTGTAGTAATATTCCCGGTTAATGGCCTACTAACTTATTCTTACTTTCTTAATACGTACAGCTCCTTTATGTTATAGTTTTAGGAAGCATAAAGGGGAGGGGGTAAGTTCTATTAAAAGCCGATTTAACACGAAGCACACATCACTTCGCTATGGAAGCTGTAGGTGTTAGAACATGGCTTGCTCCTTCTGAGCTAGCTTTGTCTGAAGCTTTTCTAACGATATTTCAATTTGAATATCATGGTTACAACCTAGATGTTCAAATTGAACTAACTCCACTGAATAATATCGGTATTTACCGACTATACATTCAGTGGAGGTCTCCATCTAAATTAAATGTTTATAGACTGATTGCTAGATCGAGACATCAGTTTGCAGTCAGATCAATTGTAGTAAAACTTGTCTAAATAATTGAACACTGCAGCCTCTAGCGATAATGAAAAACCCGTAAAATAACAGGGAAGTACATTCCCTGTTATTTTACAACATTATTATCCCGTGACCTTGACCCACTAACCGGACTTGTAATATTTCTGAGGTTTAGTAGAAACAGAGAAGTGTCTTGTTCACAAACTTATTGTTACCTAGTTTCTTCCCACCACTTTAGACCCCGCCCCTTCCTCTATAAAAGAGCGCCTGTCCCAACCACAGCTTGCAGTCCGTATCGAGCAGCCAAGCTAGCTGCTCGGTCGGACAGCCGTTAATAGAATCTTTAGTTAAGAACTGGTACCATTCTTTACTAAATATTCTATCATTTGCATGGTTTGATGTAGGGATGATTTGTTGTTGCATTATTGCTTATATTTTGCTTGTATTTGCTTGTTCTGTAGTTAGTTGTTTGTGGTTTCAGTAGTCGTTTGTTCTGTAGAATTGCTGAATTGTTTTATTTATTATTAATCAACTTTGTACTTTCTTACAGTGAATTAATTTTAAGTCTAACAAAACACTAACTACTAATTTTTGTTTCCATCATTTCTAATCCTCACCTTTTCCTAAACCTTGGGGTCAAAGCCATGCAAACTGTGCCCCGTTGTCATTGTGTCCATGCAAAGCCGCTGACAACAACTACCTGTCTTTTCTTTCTTTTACCAAATCCTAATCTTCCAACAAGGGGTCAAAGCCATGCAAACTGTACCCCATTGTCATTGTGTCCATGCAAAGCCGCTGACAACACCCACCCTTCTTATTTCCTATCCACGTATTATGATGGAACGATAATCAATGTAAAACATTAATAGAAGGCTCTTATTTCGAGTTCTTAGCTCGTTATTTGTAGCTGGCTCATTAATGAATTTTCCAAATTGTCCAATTTGTAAATAAAACCGTGGGGTTTTTATATTGCTAGTTACATTTTAGCCGGGCTATATCACTTGCTGTCCAATGGCAGAGGTGATACATCCCCCGTGCTTTGGTAACTGGATGCGAAAGTAGATTGTCCCTTGAAGACAGAGCGGGGAATAGATCAGTCTGTGGTTCAATGTGAGAATCACTTACTGCTCTATTCCCCGCTTTGGTAATAATGTCGGGTGACCTTGACCCACATTCAGGACTTGTAAACATTTCCACTCCTTGCAAATATAAACTATATTAAACTGTTACCATACTCCTCTTAAACCAATTCCCCCCACTCCTCTTAAACAAATTCCCCCACCCCTCTTAAACCAATTCCCCCACTCTGATCAACTCGCTTATAAACCCGAGCTGTGCGTTCCTCTAGCCACACTCGACATAGACACACTCTCGTGCAACATCGTTTTCTACATCTTCAAATATGAACAAGTCTAAAACAGCTTCTTTAAACGACTACACTTCATTTCTATCAATTGCATCTATCCTTAATGCACTGCAACCAAACACTTCAACTACTTCTTCAAACACCGCCACAACCTCTGGACAGCAACCAAACACTTTAACTACTTCAACTACTTCTTCAAACACCGCCACAACCTCTGGACAGCAGCCTGGACAGCAGCCTGAACAGCAGCCTGGACTGGTCGCTGCTGCTTCCATCTTTTCATCTTCTGCTTCTCTGGGTCATCGCTCTTCAATCTTCTCTCCTATTCCCTCACCTGTCTCATCACTTGTTCACTTCTCTGTTCCTTCAATAGTGTCACCAATAATATCTCCTACCATGCCCTCTATCCCATCTATCAACTCTCTCAGAAACGAGCCTACTTCCCAGAAATTTAACTCACTTAACACCCTCCGAAAAAAATCCTTCCTTCCTATCCCACAATGTTCTTATATTTTTCAAAAAGGCGTTAAGAAAGGTGAGCAGTGTGTTAGATCTTGTCTTTCTGATGAGGTACTTTGCAGTCTTCACCTTAAGTTGAATGACAATAGTGCTAAAACACCTCGTCCTTCTAAACAAACAGCAAAACTAATTCCTACTCGAATAAACAAACTTAGAACATTTAAAAGATACTTTTTTACTACCGTGATTCAACAGACCCAGGTTGTCTTAAGATGTGAAGGCAAAAAGTATATCTTAAGATTACCCTACGGGATGTTGCATCCAGAAAATCCACAGAAAAACAGACATTACTTAATTCGAGAGAAGAATGGAATTGCTGTTTGGAAAACGCTCTAGCTAAATTCTCTCTTGTAATTGTTATTTTATGAATAAAAGAAAAAAAAAGAAAAAATAAAAAAAACAAAAAAAAAATGGTGGGATCATATCACTATGATATGATCCCACCATTTTTTTTTACGCTGTACAATGACCTTGACCTAGTTTTAGGACTTAGACAAAAACAGAATTGTACATGAGCTATTGCATGTTATTTAACATTTCTATACTATCACACAACAGTGGTGGGGTTAAATAATAATGGTGGGGGAAAGTCCTATATATATCCCAGACAAGCTTCCATAAAGTGCTATAACAGTGTACGGTGAACTCCTACTTGGATCAATATGAGTAAACCGTGTAGCCATTGTGGTGGATGTAACGATACTGCCCGATCAGAGTCTGAAATAGCTAGAAAGCGGAGATTAGCGAGAAATGCTAGAGAGAGGAAACGATTGCAGCAAGTAAGAAAAGCGTTTAAAAATTTAAAAAACCATATACCAATAATCCAAGATGAAGACGAAGACGAAGTATCGAAACTGAAAATAGTACACCATGCCATAAAATACATAAAGAGTATGGAGGCATTTCTACAGGAAGAACCTACGACTATTCCTCAGTTGCCAGATGAGACTATCCCACTAATTCTTGAATGTTCTAGTGAATGGTCAATGAATAGTGAATAGACCATTGGTGTTCTTTTGTAAACTTCTTTTTTTTTTACATTGAAGACAGAGCGGGGAATAGATCAGTCTGTGGTTCAGTGTGGGAATCACTTACTGCTCTGTTCCTCGTTTTGGTAATATGTTTAGATGACCTTGACCCACATTCAGGACTTAGAAAACGTTCACATTATGACTTTACTTCTACTATAACAATCTCACTATCCTTACCCCCTCTACTACCCTTACCCCCTCCACTACTCGTAACCCCCCACCATCAGATATATAAGGAGGTACTGCTAGAGCTTCGCATCACTCTGTTCATTACGTTCAATAGAGATACTTCACCTCTATTTATTTATCTTTACCATGGCTCCAAGAGAGTACATCGATCAAGAAGTGGTGTGTGATTTCATCAAGAATATCTTCGCGGATGAATTGGACATTTTCATAGAGGAAGAAGAGGAAGAAGTGGGTGGTTATGAACCAAATGAAGATTCTGAAATGTTTCAATTGGAGACTTTAAGTGATGCCGAGTCTGTGGATTCTGAAGTATTAGCACAGCTGTATGCGGAGTATGAGGAAGAGTTAGAAAATGGAGTCCATGAATATGATGATGATGATGATGAATATGATGATGATGATGATGATGATGGAATGTATATTGCGGATGAACAACAACAAACAGAAACCCCAGCCATCAGCCAACAACAACAAACAGAAACCCCAACCACCAGCCAACCAGACCGCATAGCAATTGTTTTATGTCGTCGATGTTTATTTCCGTGCAATACATCTTCTGATGAAGAATCGGAATAAAACAGTTTGATATTAATTTGTAAATGTATCTTGTTTATTTAGAATACAGAGCGGGGAATAGATCAGTCTGTGGTTCAATGTGGGAATCACTTACTGCTCTATTCCTCGTTTTGGTAATATGTTTAGATGACCTTGACCCGCATTCAGGACTTGGAATATTTTTACTCCTGGTTGATACTTAAACTCTGATGAGAATGGTATCGTGTTGTTTTATAAAACGAATAAAATAAGCAATAACTGAGAGAGGTTTTATTTTTCAACAACAACAAAGCGAGCCTTCAAATGAAGATCTACAAATATCATCCTGTGAAGAGATTGACGAAATTCTTAAAACGCTCACTTCCTAAATGTATATCCAATGTAAGCAATATACTTTGTCTCGAACACAGAGCGGGGAATAGATCAGTCTGTGGAAAGTAAGACCCACTTACTGCTCTATTCCCCGTTTTGGTAATAATGTAAGATGACCTTGACCTAGTTTCAGGACCACCCCCACCCCTCTGCGAAGGTATAAAAGGGGGGACGCACTACGAGCACCGCCATTTGATGTCCAGCATCGCCATTTGATGTCCGGCTATCGAGAAGAAAGCATTATGAATCGTTGCAGCATTTGTGGAGATGTCTTTGAAGATGAGTGGCTTCTATTTGCTCATGTAGAGATCTACCACAACCCAACCAACATCGGGGTAGAAGTAGACGTTGAGGAGTTACAAGAACACAACATGAACCGTTGCAACGTTTGTGGAGCTGAATTTGAAGATGAGTGGCTTTTAGTTGCTCACCAAGAAATTAACCACAACTCGGATAACATCGCAAATGCAGCAGAAGGTGAAGAGATGTCACGACCTAGCGTCATTCTATATGCACCATCACGAGAACCTAGTATTAACGTCACTTTACAAGCACACGCACTACCAGGTAGAATTGTAACACATTTTAAAATAGACAATGCAAAATTAAAACTTGAAGACTTTGTAAATAACGCAAAACCACTAGTATTAGAAACTTTACAAAATGAATTAAGAAGATTAAATTTTATAAAATTCGGCTTATTATTAGATGGTGTTTTCACTAACATCCAAAATGAAACATCAGTAAGAGGATTTATGACAAAGAACCGTACCATCATGTTTGCATCAGATATTGAAGCAATCGTTAGTGAATGTTTTGAAGAACTTTTAAAAAAATTACAAGAACATGAAGGAAGAGGATCTGGATGGAGTTTGTTGGAAATAACAGGATTAGATGTAAGAGTGCACAAACACGGGTATGGACTGGCGGGAAGTAGCTATATCCCGCTACCCAAGAAGATTGCTAATACTAAATCTTGTGTAAATGTACAAAATGAAAATACCGAATGTTTTAAATATGCGATGCTGGCGAAATATGTCAAGGATAACACAATAAGACCTAGTGTAAAATATCAGGAAGTTGAACATAAATACAATTTTGTAGGTTTGAGCTATCCTGTTTCTATCAAAGATATATCAAAATTTGAGAAGCGAAATCCATCAGCCTCTGTTAACGTGTTTGGTTTAGATTTTTCAAACAATGTGTACCCCTTGCGTATAAAAGCAAATGAGCGTAGGGATCATACAGATTTATTATTAATTACTAAAGGAGATATTTCACACTTTGTATATATTAAACATTTCGAAGCACTAGTTTGTAAACAAACATCACGTTTTAAATGTAAAAAAACAACATGTAAAAGATGCTTCTGCCATGTGAATAAACCATTGGAAAAGGGCGGAGCAACTTGGCTACAAGAACATCAGAGGCTGTGCAGCGGTAAAAGTGAAGTCAGAGTTCATTTACCACCTCGCAGCAGAGCACAGATAAAATTTGAAAAAGTCCATCATCAGTACCGCATTCCAGTTGTTGTGTACGCAGACTTCGAGGCTTCGTTACTTCCACTCGAACATGAAGACGACGAAACGAAAAGAAGCAAGTATCAGCTGCATAAACCAAACAGTTATTGTTTGATGATCAAGTCCACACTTCCTGAAGACCATCTGCGGAAATACGGTTCATCATCAATACCGAAGATCTATCGTGGTGAAGATGCAGCTAAATACTTTGTTGACGATCTGTACGACATAGCTGGCAAAGTAGAAACAATGTACAGAACTGTGAAAGCGATGTATCCCCTGACGCATGTAGAACAACAACAACATGACTCATCAACAACGTATTATTTGTGTAACAACACCTTTACAAATGATATCGTTAAAGTTCGAGACCATGATCATCTTACAGGAGCTTACAGAGGTGCAGCCTGTAACTCCTGTAACTTGAACTATAAAGTTCCAAAATTTATTCCTGTTGTTCTGCATAACCTCAGTGGTTACGATTCGCATTTTATTGTTCCCGAATTAGGAAGAGATGAT
This sequence comes from Stictocephala bisonia, assembly GCA_035578905.1. NCBI lineage: Eukaryota > Metazoa > Arthropoda > Insecta > Hemiptera > Membracidae > Stictocephala > Stictocephala bisonia. The sequence goes on along the minus strand of JAQJVL010001493.1, from coordinate 116,793 downwards.
GGAGCTATAGATGTTCTTGCCACATCAATGGAAAAGTTTATAAGTTTTGCAAAGAAGATTGGTGAGATTAAGCTTCGATTTCTGGACTCCTTTAGATTCATGTCATCCAGTCTTATGAAGTTATCGGAGAACTTGAAGAAAGAAGATCTTTTAGAAACTTGTAAAATTTTGTCTGACGATAAATTGGAGTTGGTGCTTCGTAAAGGAGTCTACCCCTACGACTACATAGACGGACTTCACAGATTCGACGAAACATCACTTCCCACTAAGGATAATTTTAAAAATAAACTAAATGATTTAGAAATTTCAACAGAAGACTACCATCATGCGCTCCGAGTCTGGAACGAGATGGAAATGAAGACGCTAGGAGAGTACTCAGACTTTTATGTGAAATTAGATGTTACTTTACTTTGTGATGTGATGGAGGAATTCCGAAATACTTGCTTCTTCGCATACGGTCTGGACCCTTTTTATTCTTACACTTCTCCTGGTTTGGCTTGGCAGGCAATGTTGAAAGAAACACAATGCAAACTTCAACTGTTAACAGACATCGACATGGTGCTGATGGTAGAGTCTGGCGTTAGAGGAGGATTGACTCAAAGTGTTAAAAGATATGTGAAACCTAATAACCGTTATCTTCCCGATTATGATGAAGCAATACCATCGAGCTTCTTGGGCTACTTTGATGCCAATAATTTATACGGCTGGGCTATGTCGAACCCGCTACCGTACGACAACTTCAAGTGGGTAAACCCAAATACAATCGGAGATATTACAAAAATTCCTAAACACGGAGATGTTGGATATATTTTAGATTTTGATTATGAATATCCTCAAACTTTACACGACCTACACTATGATCTACCACTATTAGCAAAAACAGAAGTCTCACCAACTGGAAAATTTCCCAAATTAATGATGACTGTAAATGATAAAGAACACTACGTTGCTCACTTTTGGGTTGTCCAACAAGCTATAGAGTTGGGATTGAGAATCACAAAAGTCCATCGAGTTCTACAGTTTAATCAGTCATGCTGGTTAAAACCTTACATCGATTCCAATACCAGACGAAGAGCGCTTGCAACTTCAGAATTTCAAAAAGACTTTTATAAATTAATGAACAATTCGATATTCGGTAAAACATTAGAAAACAAACGAAAACACATGAACGTCAAACTTATTACTAACCCTCAAAAACTACAGAAGCTTGTACAAAAACCAAACTTTGGTACATCTATAATTATTAATGAAAACCTTGTAGCAGTTTCTATGAAAAAGACCAGTGTGAAAATGGATCGTCCGTTGTATGTTGGCATGTCGATTTTAGATATTTCCAAAACCCACATGTACGATTTTCACTACAACAAAATGGTCTCTTTTTATGGACGTGAAAATATCGGGATCTGTTACATGGATACGGACGCTTTCATCTATTGGATCAACACCGAAGATATGTACCTGGATCTCCGCACATTTGTTTACAGCAACGAATTTGACTTCTCCAACTATCCGAAGAACCATCCAAACTACGATCAAAACAGGAATAACAAAGTACTTGGAAAATTTAAGGACGAAGGTGAAGGAGTTGTACTAGAAGAATTCGTATCACTAATGTCAAAATTGTATGCACTTAAACTGTTAAGAAAAGAGAATGTTATTAAAAAAGCTAAAGGTGTGAAGAATTTGTTTTTAAAGAAGAATGTACACTTTGAACACTACAAGCGTTGTTTATTTGAAGAAATCGAGTTCACTGCAAAATTCAACTCGATAAGAAGTTTCAACCACCAACTGTACAGCATAACTGAAGTCAAAAAGTCACTATCTTTCAAAGACGACAAGCGACACATCCTTCCAGACAAAATTAACACATTACCATTCGGGCACTACTCTCTTCTTCCAATGTAAGGAGATGGAAGGGAGCACAAGAGTGCAGGAGGTAGCAATAAGAACGAGAAGGTCGGCTACCACTTTTCACAGCGTGGAGGGGCTGTGGAATCCCTTAAAAACAAAAATATATTTTGTTTTATTGGTCAGTTATCAACTATAAATGTGAGAGAGATATCATTAACAAAGAGCTGCACGCTCCAGGTAAAAGAACACTATCTGTCAATATATATAAGGTGTCTGCTTTAATAGGAAGTGGTTTATAGTGATACAACTACAAAAGCAACAACATCATGGAAGATTTAAAGAAGAAAATTGTAGAAGAACTTCATAAACCTGCGAGAGTACGCTTTCGGAGAAGAAATACTGTTTTGAAAGGGATAAATGACTTGTATCAGGCAGATTTGATTGAAATGAGACCGCATAGTAAAATAAACAAAGGATACAACTATATACTGGTAGCTATTAACTGTTTTACTAAAGTAGCGGATGCAATGCCTCTAAAAGACAAGAGCGGTAAAACTGTAACGGAAGCGATGGAGCTAGTCATCAAAAGAGATAAAAATAAAATGAAACATTTACAAACGGACGATGGAAAAGAATACTTTAATACTCGATTTGGAGAACTAATGAAAAAATACCAAATAAACCATTATTCTACAAATTCTGAGACAAAAGCTGCTATTATTGAGAGATTTAATAGAACCTTAAAAAGTATGATGTATAAAATGTTTTCTCTAAGAGGTACTTACGTATGGCACGATGTGTTAGCAGACTTGGTAAATGAATATAACAACAAGTTTCATCGAACTATCGGTATGACGCCTAACCAAGTAAACAGAAACAATGCTAAAACCGTTTTAGACTCTATTCGAAGAAATACAAGAGTTAAAATAGAGAAAAGAAAACCAAGAAGGTATAATGTAAATGACAAAGTTCGAATCAGCAAGTATAAAGGAGTGTTTACTAAAAAATACTTACCCAATTGGACGAATGAAGTTTTCACAGTGTACAAAGTACAACCAAGTGAACCTGAAACGTTTATTTTAAAGGATAACAAAGGAAACCTATTACAAGGTGCATTTTATGGACACGAACTGTTGAAATCGTCTTTAGGCGATGTTTATCTTGTTGAAAAAGTGCTTCAAAGGAAAAAAGACATGGTTAAAGTACGTTGGTTGGGATTTGACAAATCAGAAGATTCTTGGATACCTATAAAAGACATTATCTAATATTAGAACCTTATCATTCCTTCGTTGATAGTTGGACAGAATGGAGATCATTCAACATACGGATAAATTTAATATTAGCAATATTGATGATTTAACAGTTGACAAGACTACAACTGTCAACAATGGTAAACATGGTAGTTTACTACCAAACACAGTTCGTTGCATTGTGAGTGGTCCTTCAAATTGTGGAAAGACTAATATTGTCTTTAATTTAATAACCAATCCGAAAGGCTTACGATTTAATAACCTGTATATTTTTTCAAAGTCCTTACATCAGCCGAAATATCAATTACTGGACAAGGTACTTTCCGATGTGCCAGATGTTAACTTTTATAAATTTAACGCTAGTGATAGCATTATGCAACCAAACAATGCTAAGCCGTATTCTGTGTTTATATTTGACGATGTTTCTTGTGAAAATCATGATACTGTTAGAAACTACTTCTCCATGGGAAGACATAATAATATCGACAGTATTTATATAGGACAAACTTATAGCAAAATCCCAAAACAACTCATCAGAGACAATGCGAATGTTTTGATTGTCTTTAAACAAGATGAAACTAACCTAAAACACATATATAACGATCATGACAACGCAGATATGACATTTGACATGTTTAAACAGCTATGTGCACAAGCTTGGAAGAAAAAGTATGGGTTTTTGGTTATCATGAAAGATCAAGCCATAAAAGATGGACGTTACAGAATAGGGTTTGATAAATTCGTTTTGATAAAGTAAATATAGGTATTGTTATACAAGACTTCATGGTGGAAACATGGAAAACCAGGAAAAGCTATTAAAACAAATAAAATCACTTAGTGATTCCATTACGCGGAAGAGTAGAGCATTGAAGTTGGGTATAAATGAACGCGAACAGTTTTTAGAGACTACGTTCAAACCTATCGTTGCACCTTTGAAACAATTGTCGAAAAGCTTACAAAACCCCGCTAATAACTTGGAAGGAGACGTTCTTTTACCCATTTCAAAATATGAAAAAACCGAAAGAAGCGAAGAATCAGAAGAAACCGAAAAAAGTGAAGATTCCGAAGAAAGTGAAGATTTGGAGGAAACAGAAAAAAGTGAAGAGGAAGAAGAAGCTAGTGATGAGTTAAGGGACAAAGAGAGGTTGGATGGCAGTGAAGAATATGAAGAGGTTGAAAATACCGTACCATCTAACTTGAGCAAATTGGGTACTGACATTACGTCTAAAGGGGCACTTGGAAGACAATACTTGTTGAAAATGTTACATTCCTCACAGCCGAACCGTAAATATCACACGTACGGAGCTAGATTAGGAAATGATGGTGAAGGAATACTGATAGGCGATAGTAAACTTGTTGATGTAGACAATCATGTAATAATTGGTGATGCCAAATACAAAGGCACAAAAGGTTTGTTTGAGCTCATTTTTAAAAATAATCCTGGTAGATATACTAAAAGAGATATGATATTGTTTAAGAAGATATTAGAAAAAACCAACGCTCATAGAAAAGGATATTCCAAAGATTCACCTGTATATAGAAATCAATCAGTGAAATATACAAATATCATATCAAGTTTGTTCCCACCACATTCATTACAAAGAGCACGTGAGAAAAGAGCGTTATCTTCTGCGGAACTTAATCTTTTACTCAAAACAAAAAAAAAAAAAAAAAAAAAAAAAAAAAATGATCCGACGTCTACAGGAAAGGGATTATTAAAAAGTCTATACAAGACTAATATAATTTATTACAACGATATCAATAAGTTGGTGGATCGAATGAGATTGTTATACGAAGCAATGCAAGCAGGGCATACTGGTTTAGACAATGAATGGATCGCTTTGGTTGACGAACTACGAAATAGAGGATTAATCGTGTATTAACATATATAAGTGTTATAGCAGCAAAATATATTGGTTTAGTTGAATCATGAGTGTGGACAAGTTCGGACGTTATTCCGTCATTGGTGAAAATCCAATTGTTTATAATAAAAACTACGGTTTGTCCGTTACAGCAGAAGGTGATTACAATGTAGGCAATAAACGTTTGAAATTTGTTAAAGATCCTCGAGATAATAACGATGCCGTAAATCTAAACACATTGAATTCAGAAACATCAACAAGTTTGAGAATTGACGGAGACGGTGTATATAACGTGAAAAAGCGTAGAATTATTAATGTTGCTGATCCTCAACTTAAACAAGATTGCGTCACAAAAGGGTATGCAGACTCGCTGGTATCACCTAGCTTGAAAATCGAAGGAAATGCATACAATGCTAAAGGTAAACAGATTCAAAATGTTCAAGATCCACTATTACCCTCAGATGCAGTTACAATGCGATATGTGACTAAAAGTACTCCTACCCAAACTGATGATCACTGGGGTTTTGCAGAAAAAAGGTTAAGCAATATAAAAGATCCAATTTATCCTAAGGAAGCAGTAAATTTAGAAACTCTGAAAAAAATGTTGAATAGTAGATTCAATGAGTGGACTAAATCTTATGATAAGAAATTAGAAAGGTTGGGTGCCGCCTTATTTCATTATATACACAGGGCTGCAGGTAGAGCTGCGGAACCACAAGTCGATGGTAGAACTTATTTGGATTGGCCGAGTATACATCAATCGAGTGATACAACACAAAACGTGGAAGAATAAACTACCAATTTAAATACAGATAAGCAAGACGATTGTTTCATTAAAGATTACTCATTTAAAGGGTGTACATGATTGTGAAGGTTTCCGATATAAATAGACAATGATGAAAAAACAGCGGGTCAGTCGCACTACAGAATTCATAAGAAGAGGAGGAGGAATTGTATCAACAGCAGTTTCAGCTTTTTCTAATCCTGTTGGAGCTATAGTGAACAAAGCGATTGATTTGCTACCTGTTGAGTTGCATTTACCCGGAGGTTTCCAATACTGTGGACCTGGAACAAAACTACAGCAACGTCTTGCAAGAGGAGATCCAGGAATAAATAAACTTGACAAGGCTTTCAAAGAACACGATATCGCATATTCAAAATATAGTGATACCCGCAATAGATCTATAGCGGATAGAGCGTTAGCTGAAAAAGCCTGGCAAAGAGTAAAGTCAAGTGACGCGAGTGTTGGTGAAAGAGCAGCAGCCTTAGCAGTAACATCAGCCATGAAGGTGAAAACAACATTTGGAGGTGGTAAGAGGAAGAAAAGAAGTAGAACGAGGAAAACAACAAAGAAACATGGAGGAAGTATAAGAAGAAAACGTCGATCAACCAAAAACAAAGGAAAAAACAAGCCTACAGTATGGTCTATGATAAAAAAAAGGGAGGAGGACTATACCTAAAACCTTACCGTGTGTATTGAATAAGAAAAAACAATTAATAATCCCGAATAAAGAATTGACAAATGAAGAACTGCTTCAATATGCTTCCTGTTTAAAAATACCCTTCTTTAGAGGAGTTTTTATGAAAGACGCTTTACCTAAGAAGATTTGGAGAAACAAGACTGGAATTGTAAATCTAGATAACACCGCAGGATCGGGCACTCATTGGATATGTTATAAAAAACTGGGGGAAAATATTTACTACTTTGATAGTTTTGGAAATCTACAACCACCGAAAGAGCTTCAGTACTACTTTCGCACGTCTGAGAATGTTTTTTATAATTATACTAGACAGCAACCTGAAGAGACATCAATATGTGGACATTTATGTTTAAACTTTTTAGCTACAAGTGTTAGTCAACTGTAAGATGTCATCGTATGCAGTGTCGCTGGTCGGAAATTCATCAACTTTGAAAACTACCCTTTTTCCAGCTCTTCGTTTGCAACAGGGAGTACTATGGGAAGCGGCTTTGTTAGATTTAACAACGTACAACTCTATTCCCAACATCAGTGAAGGTGTTAACAACAAGATACATTACTACAAGACTAAAGATAAAGATGGAAAATATTCAAAACTGGAAGTGATTAGTTTACCAACAGGCTCATACGAGATAGACAATATCAACAAAGTTCTACAAAACTATATGGGAGAGGATAATATACAAATAGTAGGAAACAACAATACTATGAAAGCTGAAGTTACTTCGAAGTATTACATTGATTTTACTAAACAACATTCGATTGGAAAACTGTTGGGTTTCTCTAGTGAAAAACAAGATAATATATTAGAACCTAATAAGACGTATACAGGGGATAGCACAGTGACTATACTCAAAGTTAATTCAATAGATGTAATGTGTAATATTATACAAGGATCCTATAGAAACGGTGAAAACAATCATATATTACACTCTTTTTACCCTTCAGTCACACCGGGATATAAAATAGTTGAAAAACCACAAAACTTAGTGTACCTCCCGTTAAACACCAGTTTCATTTCAGACGTTGTAGTGAACATACTAGATCAAGACGGAGACCATATTGACTTCAGAGGTGAAGATATCACTGTGCGAATCCATATAAAATCGTCTGCCTAAAAAATGGGGCTATCATTTGAAAGGAAAGGGTCGACTAGTAAACAGGTCAGTACCTCCTCGGCAGCAGAAGAATTAACAAGTGAAAACATTCGTTTTCTTGAAGACATTGGAATAAAACTTGTGAAAAAACACAACAATGGATATAGCGGATATAACGCAAGGTCCGACATTCGACGAGACCATATGGGAAAAGGAGTATCACACGCACGACCCTTACGCTTCGTCAAAATTGAACAATAACGATGAAATCAGAATTCCTATACAACAACAAGATATTTATACTCTTCCGTGTGAAAGTTATTTATATATCGAAGGAAGAGTAACAAAACGAGATGGTACCGTTGGATCAACTGTTCCGTTCATAAACAATCCCATAGCGTATTTGTTTGACGAAATCAGATATCAAATATCAGGGGTTACAGTGGATTCAACAAAAAAGGTTGGCATTTCTAGTACATTGAAAGGTTTAGCATCTATAACACCGAATGAGAAGAATCTGTTGAGTGTCGCAGGATGGATCGCACCTGAAAAAGACACGTTAACTCCTGACTAATCGGGAAACTTTGATTTTTATGTACCTTTGAAATTATTACTGGGATTTGCTGAGGATTACAGAAGAATAATAATAAATGTAAAACAAGAATTGGTTCTATTGAGAACGTCTAACGATAAAGATTGTATCAAAGCAGCGGCAGGAACAACTGATGCCAATATGGAATGGAAACTAACATTGGACAAGATTGTTTGGAGAGTGCCACATGTACGGCTAAATGATGAACACAGAATTACACTGTTGAAAAAGTTAAAATCGGATCGAGATATAGTAATGCCGTTTAGAAGTTGGGAGTTTCATGAATATCCTGTTTTACCATCAACCCAACGACACACATGGAGTGTAAAGACTTCTACACACTTGGAAAAGGCGAGATACGTGATATTCGGATTGCAAACCAAGAAAAGAAATGTACTTACCGCAAACGCTGGTGAGTTTGATCATTGCAAAATAACAAATTGTAAAGTGTACCTGAATTCGCAGTTTTATCCTTATGACAACATTAATATATCTTTTGAAAAGAAGAGATACAGTGTGTTGTACGATATGTACGCTAGATTTCAAAGTTCCTACTACGGTAGAACAAACATGCCTCTGCTAAGTCCTCAAGAGTTTGTTAGTAAGGCACCGATTGTAATAATTGATTGTTCAAAACAAAATGAATCTGTGAAATCGTCAAATGTTGATATCAAGATAGAAATGGAATTTCAGGAAAATATACCTGACGATACTTTTGCGTATTGTTTAATTTTACATGATAAAATTGTAACATACACACCGCTGTCAGGTATTGTAAAAACAGTTTTGTAGAAAACTTTACCCCCACCACAACATCCGAGTTAAATAGCGGAGCATTGAGACCGGCCTTCATTCGTTTGTGTGACACCGCTTGGGTAACATCGCATATACACAATGAGTTCTCTAGCACAGGACAATTCGGAATTAACTCCGTTACTGAAGGAGGAAAATAAGACCGTAGAAGCAAAAGTTATTAAGGAAATAGACGAGTTTTTAAAGTTTGAGAAAAAAGAAGACAACAAACAAGAAGACAATAGAAAAGAAGAGGAAGAAGAACCAGCCAAAGTCGGCATTAAAAGAAAAAGGAAGTTTGAGGAAAACATTGCAACAGAAATACTAACTGAAGTTTTTCTAAGGATCTTTTACCCGATATTATCATGTTTAAGTAAGAGTATTTCTATTGGACTGAATAAATCATTAGATTATTCACCTACGGTGATACTGAACCACGGTCCAAGGGTGGTACTGTTCTCTACTAGTGCGTGGGAATCTCTCTTAAAACATTAACATCTAATAGAATGCTACCTCAACAACGGTATGTGTGGAAGGAAAACAAACATTCGACTTTCTGATTGTGACAACGAGATCGATGTAGTTAAACATCGTGCGCAAGTACAAGTACGCATTAGGGACTTGACTCGACATGATAATAAAGTTATACTGACACGTGAAGAATTCCACATCTTCAAATGTGCATCGTCACCCGTTACCAGATACATGAAACAGTTGGTATTTTCTAGCTCTATCATAAAGGATTACTTGGTGGACACGTTGGAAAAACAACCGGATAGCACCATACTCTACGGACCTGTGGATACGTCTGTTTTTAATAGAATACCTCATGAAGTTGAAATGTGGCGACAATTGAGAGACTTTAAAAACACCGTAGAAGCAACAGAAGAAGAAGAAGAAGAAGTTGGAGAAGTAGAAAACATTGAACCTGCAAAAGATCAACAAGGTTAATGAGTTAAAATAATAAAATAAAAGCTTTGAAAAAATACAAAAAAAAAAAAATTATGTGAAAGTGGGGTAGGCCTACCGGGGATGGTGCCCACGTTAAATATACACCAACGCGCCTGTAACTGTACGGCCTGGTATTTAAGAATACCTACCGTGGTGTGGAAAACAGTTGATGCAAGACCTCCGACATGGATGGATTAGATATAATCACAAGACCTTGTGTTATAGAATTTCAAGCGTTTCGTGGAAACAATGATAAGTTTATTATCAAAGAATTAATAATTTTAGACTTGCACACATTGGTTGTTTACCCATTTATGTTTGAACCTCCGTTCTCCTGGAACAAACTAAATTCAAAAGCAAAAAGAACAAACGCATGGATGACAAAATATTTCCATCACATACAGTGGTATGTAGGCTATATAGCTTACACTAATCTACACAGTATCATGTTTCAGTTTTGTAAACAATATAATGTTATTTACACAAGAGGATTAGAAAAGAGAAACTGGATACAACGATACACGTACGGAAAAGTCTACGATATATATGTAGACAGGGACTTTACAAATCAACAAGGTCATATTTGTGTAAATACTAACAATCCTAAACATGGACTATCAGAGTGTGCTATACGCAACGCGTACCGTTTAGCGAGTTACTTGAAGGCTGGAAACATATGTGATGGTGTCGGTGGTGGGGGTACCGGAGGGTATAAATGTCCGGTAGTGGTTCGTCCGCAGCACCACTGTTATGACAGACTCCGAGGAGGCAACATATCAGAACACAGCAGCGACTACAAAGATGACAACACCACCGCAGAAGCAGTCTCTTCAAGCACTAGTTGAAGTATTCAACACACAATCGAAATCCAACGTTCTATTTACAAAGAAATGTTCAGAGCTAAAAGAAAACCGACACTACATAGTACACAACCTAAGGAAGATGGAAACAACACACGGTGAAGCGGTTTTGGTTTCACTCAGCGAAGCCCCCTTCACACAAGGTGATGAAGCAAAATTTCAAGTGTTTCTACCGAAACGATTTGTTCATCTACTGATGAATGTGGATTTGCGGAACATTCAACCTGGATCCTTGTATCTGGTGTCCCACGGATCAAGTGGAAACAACTCTACAGAACTCACTCTGCACGTCTCGCACGAATGATGGATTTTGTAAAATCAATTTGTATTGTAGTTATTCTAGTCAATTGTAAATAGTTGTTGTAAATAGTTGTTGTAAATAAAAAAAAATAAAAAAAAATAAAAAAACATAAACCAACACGGCAGTATATGAAATAAGATACTGCCGTGTTGGTTTTTTTAAAAACCGATTTCGGTGACCTTGACCTACATTTCGGACTTGTAAAATTTTTGCTGTTTACGTTTTTGGAACTGAACATGGAGTTTAACTTCTTTTTATTGTTTAGCCCCACCACAAATTCATTTTATTTAACTTTGTTGTTCTTGTGTGTTTTAAGTCAGTATCATCTCGTCAGGCTCTGCGTGAACATGAACACAGACTTATTGGTGGTCTTGACCGAGTTGAAACGTGCTAATCCGACATGGAGTTGTCATGACTACAAGTACAAACTTAAATTGATGGAGCACATAGCGCTATCTGTAGAAAAGAGGAAACAACAGTTGAAGTGTTCATCGAAATTACCTCTACGGTTTGGTAAGCATTTCATAGAATGCTTTATTAAATTTGAAGAAAGAACATTTACCCGCTTGTTAGAAAACATTGGACCTGCAGAGTGCGGTGAAGATTTATACAACACTCTGATGATGAAGATAAAAGGCGAACCCGTTTCTGAATAGAAGGAGGACAAAGTTGAGTGGTGGGGGGTAAAGTGGTGGTGGTAAAGTAGTAGTGGTGGGGGAGAAACCGAGTCCCTAGCGGACGTGCTGGCGCTACATCACTTCGCATCCGGCTGTCGAACAGTGCACCTCTCGCTCCTATTACAACAACAACAACAACAACAATAAGAAGAAATGAAAACATGTCTATGAAAGCTGTAACTTTTGAACGTACTGTAAATAATTATTGTTGTGATTTGAAATGTTTTAAACTACCGGAGGATCAAGTTGATGGACTAGCTTCTTCTAAATGCAAGTGTTATAGTTATTGTGAATGCAATTGTAAAACATACAAATCAACACGCAAGAGTGCAATTGACGAAATAACTCGAAGGCTCAGTTTACTTTTACGTCGAATGAAAAGAGAGTGATCATGTCTCTTAGAATAAAAACCATCACCTACAACACTGTTCATTTATCGACTCTGCACGATCTACAAGTATTCACCGAGGAGTTGAAAGATCTCCTGATGACTGGTTACACCATGACATTACAAGTGTTTGCAACAACGAATAGCAACAACAACTATCGTTCAGACTTGGAATATGTACCACCACCACCACAAACAACATCGATGAGAAGAGGGACTGAAGTAGTAATAGAAGAAGAGAGAAACAAAATTTGAAAATTACAAAAAACATTATTCCGTATTTATTGATTCCAGTGTTGCCAACCTAAAAAATTCCCTCACTACAAAATTTCCAACACACACACACACACACACACACACACACACACACACACACACACACACACACACACACACACACACACACACACACACACACACACACACACACACACACACACACACACACACACACACACACACACACACACACACACACACGCACACGCACACGCACACGCACACGCACACGCACACGCACACGCACACGCACACGCACACGCACACGCACACGCACACGCACACGCACACGCACACGCACACGCACACGCACACGCACACGCACACGCACACGCACACGCACACGCACACGCACACGCACACGCACACGCACACGCACACGCACACGCACACGCACACACACACACACACACACACACACACACGCACGCACACACACACACACACACACACACACACACACACACACACACACACACACACACACACAGATCTTGTACGAATTATTGTTTTCGTTACAATACTATTTGTTGTTGATTACAAAGTTTTGTTATTCAAAACAAATACAGATCTTGTACGAATCGTATTCGTTTTTGAGTAACCAATTTTTTGTAATCAACAACAAAAATTGTATTGTAACGAAAACAATAATTCGTACAAGATCTCTTTTTTAAAATTTACTTTGGATGACCTTGAACTTTAAATCGTGACGTCATCAATTCACGTCCCCGTGACGTCCTAAGCCACGTCACACTCTAATATGACGCAGGCCAACTTTTCTTTAAATTTTTGACAACCGGAAGTCATAAATTGAGCCAACAGCCCTAGTTTCCTTCTACTAGTGTGACATTTACTTTCCTATAGAGTCGTTCCTGTAGAATGATTTGTTGATAGTGTGAACATAACCCAACTAGTGTGACATTTATATTCCAATAGAGTTGTTTCTGTAGAATGATTCGTTGATAGTGTGAACATAACCCAACTAGTGTGACATTTATATTCTCTTTAATTCCAAATAGTTATAAGAAATTAAGAAACGTTTATTTATTTTTTACTTTTTGGGAGAAATCTAAGAATGTTTATCATATTATTGGCACTAAAAATCGTTCGAAACAACACCCTTAGGATTTTATAAAAGTATATTCATCGGCAGTAAAAAAAAAAACTCATAACTAGAATTGAGTTTATTCCTTTGATTTTACTATTTTTCCACGATAATGATAATTGCAATATATTTGAACTCTTAAATAATAAAATAGTGAAAATCAAATCTCTTTGTAGTTTATTATTATTTTTTCACTTCACTTGCCAGTTGACATGGGTCTGCAGGCTCATACGTGAACTTTATTCAACGAGAGAAATGCTAAAAATTTGTTCATAAGGAATTTGGAGGTTCGGAAGTACGGAGTCCTAACGACTAAGTCACAGTTTTAGTTATATGACAGACAATTTGGACCCACTAACTTTAAATAAATACACAACATTGAACAATAAATAATACAGTAATTTATTTATTTAGAAATTATTTTAAAATTTTAATAATCATTTCTATAGCATTGATAGTTTTAAGAAAAATAGAAATAGTTTGACCAATATATGTTTATTTTAATAAAATACTCGTATATAATCTTAAAATGGTATGTACATAGATGGTACGTTTTATATCAGAGAACAAAACCTGTGCTGTATTGTTAATGGATTATAAGGGAAGAGCGGGAAAGGCCAGCTAATGGAAGTTTTTAATGTGGCCTGAGATAATGAAAGCTCTAGTTCATCTGTTATTTGTTTTCTTTCTTCTAAAAAATTACGAGCCTCTTAAGAAAATATTCAGTTTCTAATTCAAAACAAACCAGAGAGACTCGAACAAAATTAAGATTTAGTTTAAACTGATCTAATTAAGCCAGAAAAAATGTTTTGTCTGAATATAAATAGACCAAGGGAAAAGGGTATTATGTCTTGTTACATATTTTCCGGAAGATTACAAGACGGCAGTCGTAGATATACCAGGGAATATGAGAGGCAAATGAGCGTGATGAGTGTAGATGAACGAGTGTAGTTATTGTTACTAACTAAGGCCGACTCTTCCCAGAAATATCCATTTTTTAATAGCACAAAATATCAAGTGCAACTAGATAACTACAACTTACGTGGATTCCGAACCAAGTAGTAATGCTTTAATTATCAGCTAACTGACAGTCATGACACTAGGTTCCCTTTCTTACAGAACATCTGAAGTTTGACTACCATCCAATATGGACACACTAGACTTCTCTTGTAGTGTCCTTACCTATGACCGAGCATAAAACCTATCATCTACAATCTCTTCAAGACTTTGTCCTAAAGTGTGGGTGGTTCAACGTCAGTCGTATGTGTCTGCAGGGTGGGTGGGTAAGTGGGTTAACAACTGTTCCATTTGGCTGCAGTGTAGGTATGTGAGTCAACACCAGTCATATTTATCTGCAGTCTGGGTAGATGGAGTAACATCAATCGTACGCGTCTGCAGGAGTGTGGGTGGGTCAATGTCGATCGTATTCGTTTCTAGAGTGGGCAGGTGGGTTAACATCACTCATATGTGTCTGCAGGGCGAGTAGGTGGGTCAACATTATTTATATGTGTCTTTGAGGGTGGGTGGGTCAATGTCAGTCGTATTTGTCTGCAGATTGGGTAGGTGGGTCAACGTCAATCATATGTGTCTATAATGTGGGAGGGTAGATCAACATCAATCGTACGTGTCTGCAGGGTGAGTAGGTTGGTCGAAGTTAGTCGTATTTTTTTCAGAGTAGGCGGGTTAGTCGTATTTGTTTGCAGAGTGGGTAGGTGGGTCAATGCCATCGTAAGTATCTGCATCATAAATGACAATAGGCGGTCGACAAAGAAGCCTCAAATACCAATGGATATGGACTTTATAACACAAATTCAAATCATACATTTATATATAGCATTAGAAAATGTTATATATCTACAGGGCACTCGTATCAAACACTTAAATCCTAGATTAGAACATTCATAATTAGTAGTACTGAGAGGTACTCCCTACCAAAATGGAATGGACGTTTTTAATGTGGTCTGGGATAATGGAAGTCCTACTTCATGTTTTATGTGTTCTTCCATTTCGAAAATTATTAAGAGCTCTTCTAGAAGATATTCTGTCTCGAATTCACAGTATACCAGATAACTTTATAAAAAATTAAGTTGAAACTCATAACATATTTTATCTGTGAATAATTGTACTAATGAAGAATTGTATTTTATGTCGTTAAATAGTTTTCGAGTGATTCATTAATATTAATGTTCATTATTCATTCGTAAGACGCCGATCGTAGAGACAAGTTCAAACATAAAAGGCGACTGTGCGGGTGAGTGTAGTCATTGTTACTAATTAAGTTAGACTGTTTCTCAGGAAGACTTATTTATTAATAACTCAAAATTTACTGTACAACTAAGAAATCTGAAACTTTACGTGGAATCCGAACCACGTTGTATTGGTCTCATTTTCAGCTAACTGACAAGCCTGACACTCAGTTATTTTTCCTATCTTGAATATCACTCAGTATGGAAACCTCAGACTTTTCTAGTAGTATCCAAGTCGATAGCAGCCATTGAGTGTACGTTGTTCCAACATTAAGGGGCAGGGCATAGAACCTCCTACAATCTCCTCAACAATTTGTCCCTAAGCAGCTGGGTTACAGCACTGTGCCATTACTGCCGACGGTGTCTATAAGTTAAAGAATATAACTCTACCTTCACATTAGCAACTATCAGTAATATACAACTTGGGATCGTACTGTAAGTGGACTAACGTTACTTTAATATAATGAATAATTAAAGAACAAACATTTATTTTTATTTAACACATACCGTACTTGTGCTGATCTTATTTTATATAACAAAAAAGTAATAAATTTAATAAAAACGTAAGCCTTTTTTTCATTATACTATCTGCTCTCAAATAAAATTGAAATATACAAAAAATAACATTTCTGCAAATTGTTCGAACAGTGAAAATAACATGTCAAATTGGGATCGAGAAGTTGAAGTTATTCAAACAATATTATTGTAAAGTTTCAATCTGATGTACTACTTCTTGCTTCACATTTCTTATGTATAATCAAGACTTCAGGATTTTTGAATGCTTCTGTATATTACCATTCTTCATAAACGTCCTATAAACTAAAACTGAAAAATTTCAAGTGTGCTTAAGTTTTATAGTATTGCAAAAAACATATTATAAACTATTTCACTGCAATAATGTTTTTGTTTACAAACTAATATTATTTATGCAATGAAAATGCTTACATTTCCATTATCCATTATTTATCCACCTAATTATTTTTAGGTGATCCCCCTTAAATGTAAGATGAAAAACAGAGTAAACCGGTTCTTTTGGCGTTTTCCTTTTGGTCCGATACACTCACATGTGTTGCGAGGAAGCATTTCCTTTTTTCTGAACATTTAGATCTACATTGTATTTGTTGGGCTTGTTCTGGTACGTTCTACCACTTACTGCTCTACTTATAAAAATGTCCTTTCTACGATTCTAGCTTCTTTTATTTCAGTTTTCTTGAGATCTTTTTTTAATAAGGTTACACAGGTAGTTGAATTTTAAAGTGAGGGTAAGTAGTCTACTATTTCCTCGCCAGTCTGTTATCTGACAGTTTGTATAGATGTCCGAAGAATTTCATCCTTCTTATCATGTCATTTCTATGATTGAAAATGTAACTCATTCTTTAATAGTCTGTAGTCTCTACCTATATTTTGTTCGTTACGGTCCCAAGCTTTTTAGGATTAGATTTCTATCTTATGTTGTGATGTTCTTTAATTAACATTTCTTGTTCAGTGTCAGTATATAACTTGCTTATGATTTGGCAGGTTTTCTAACTATGTTATAGGCATGCATTAACTATCTCCTTCATGTTTATTTTTGCTAAATCTGGACCATTCTTAGTGCTTTTTCAGCTTTTTGTAATATTTAGCATTGTGATAACTTTTGATTCACGTAATTTCTTTGTATTCACCCTGGTTTTGAAATATGCTGCTTTATAGATCTTACCATGTGTCATTTTAATTTTTCTGTCCATGATATTTGTTTTACGAAGGATAATTGAAGTCTAGCTTTTGTTGCGCACTCGTTGAGCACTTCACATTTATCTTATGGATCTATGCTATCTTACATTAATATCACTATATCGACTCTTCCTATCTTGTTCATAAAATAGTAATTTTATATTTTAATGTAAATAATAACTATAATGCTGTCTTATCAACCTTCTAAACCCTCTTGGTTCAGATTGATAGAAAAATGCACGATGTTAAGGAGAGCTATTAGGCTTATCTTACCTCTCGGGGTATGTAAAAATATTTGCTTAACATTTCAACTTAAGTTTGTACCTCTTTATAAATTTGCTATTAAAGCCTCTGTCAATAGGAGTATTTCCAATAAGTAATTAAAATGCATCTTGATAGAATATTTTTCTTTTACTCAAAAAAGGACGTCGTTATAAAGTTTTCGTGGTAATAATCACTAATGAATTAACTAAAAAACTATAAGAAAGTGACATATTTTATCTCCATGGACTGTGGTAGGTCTCAATTTCTTTGAAAATAATTGACTATGTTGACTTGCTTTCACACATGTGCTATAATGATTAAGTAAGTAATATTTAACTCACCTTCATTAGTGCAATAACGGATATAATTGGGGAATAGCAAATAATTATTGATGTAATTGGTGGGAGGGGGTTGCGTAATAGCTTTTAGTTTGAGAACTAGGTATTGAGTAGATGAAGAACTTAGGACATATGTATGTCATGGATGATAGTAATTTCAATAATAATACACGAACAATTCAATCTGTATTTATTTTGTACATTGAAAGTCATGTTTAAATAACATTCCACAAATTTAATTTTTAATCAAAAGTGCTTTCAAATTAAATTTGTAAAATTTTAGTAAAACACGACTTTCAACCTAACCTAACCTAACCTAACCCATGACAGGAAATCATTTGATATAGATTTACTAAAATTGATTCGTTTGTATCTCAGTTGTTATGTCTTGGTCACTTCAGATACGGTCTGAGGGTACATCCTTCCCTATCGTTGTTTGTCATGGTGAATCGAAACAAAATGTAGACGATTTACCCTTATCGTGGGGGGGGGGGGTTGAACCCGTTTCGATGTAGATTTACTTAAATTGTTGGTAGCCCCTGAGGATAGATCCTTACATCGCTGCTTGACCTACTGAATTAAAGTAAATTGGCGAAACACCACTTTCAGCTGGAAAACAATGGACTGAGTACTAAAGTGGTATAGATTGAATTGATTAACATGTGTTTCAAATCTTGAACCCAACCCAATCCTATCAAGCATATACAGCAGAAAACTGTATTGATTTATTTCTAGCTTTTAGAATTTCTACGAATTATTTCCTTTTTCTTGTTAATCAGTGGCTTGAAAGATGTGTTAATTTATATGGTAAATACTTAAAATTACTTAATTGTAATTAACAGGTTCTTACAGGGACTTAGGAAAGACGGTAGGTGTTTAGTAA
This sequence comes from Stictocephala bisonia, assembly GCA_035578905.1. Taxonomy (NCBI): domain Eukaryota; kingdom Metazoa; phylum Arthropoda; class Insecta; order Hemiptera; family Membracidae; genus Stictocephala; species Stictocephala bisonia. The sequence continues at coordinate 97,866 of JAQJVL010001493.1, read as the reverse complement.
TAGATCCTTGCGTTACCAAAAGTAATTATAAACATAAAGCATTACTAGCGAATAACATCATTACATCTTTGGTATATGATATAATATAACTTATTTGTAAGTATGTTTTTGTTGTTAAAGATATAAAATATCATAATTTATTAATTTTTTTGGAGATAAACTATAGCATTTTGATTAGAACAACAGTATACGTTCACAAATAACCCCGCTCTTCTAAATATCTATTTTTAAATATAAAACTGTAATAGTTGTTACGAACAGATAAGTGGGAAGTGATTAGTTTTTATTGCATAAAAACAACTGTAACAGCTATATATAATTTATCCACTACTGTAAAAGCGATAGAACAAAGAATAAATGGGCAATGTTGAACATCGTAAGCGATTAAATTGGCAGCCAATAATAACGGGGGAGAATTGATTACTTCAATTAAGACCTATAAGGCCGTGTGAACGGCTGTTAAACTCTAATTGGCATTGTTCAAATTTGGCATCGATGATTTACATTTGTAATTACTCAAATTTATTACTCTAGGAGATTTACTGCCCCTTGTGTTTCATCTCAGCTCTTAAGGGTTGTGTTAAAACTTGTTTAGTGACCCATAAATATATTTTTCAATCATATTTTTAAGTCGTTTTATATATATAAAATAATCAAACAAATAGCAATGGCTAATGGTTACAAACCTTCCAAAATCGACAAAATATTACGTGAAATAAAAAAATATAAATATTTGTTAAGAAGAACCAGAAAATAGAGCATTCATCTGTGCTCCCCATAACACAATACTTAATAAAGCAATTAGAAAAACCTTTAAAAAAGAAAAATTCAAAATTGGTTTTAAAATAAATAACAATAAATTTAACCTAATACAAAAGAAATCCGCCTCAAAATTACATAAAACCCAAGAAATATTTGACAAATCAAGAATTTACAAAATTGAATGTTCAGACTGCCAAAACTATTATATTGGACAAACAGGACGATCATTTAAACGAAGATTTAATGAACACATACAAGCTCTTAAGTCAAACAACTGAACTTCAATATCTTCTTTTGCAGAACACTTACTAAACAATAATCACAACTACACAAATATGAAAACCAACATGAAAATTCTAAAATTCGGTTAAAAAAGCAAAAAACTAAATTCTCAAGAAGAACTTGACATTTAGAAACACAACCCAGAAAAATCTCAAAAATTTAATCAACCTAAAATTTAATTATGTTAATACGAAAAAGAAACCTGACAACTAACCACCAAATCAAAAATATTTACTAATTTAATACATGTTTTCTTTATGATAATTGTTTATTTCATTTTATTTGTTTTTAAAACAGTTTTGGAAAGTAAACACCTATACACACCTATGAAGATGGTGTTTAGGGCTTTCGGCATAAATGCCGGAACCGGTCGGTTTTGATTTAATAAAAAATTTTTAAGAGTGCTCAATTGTTATTTTATATTATAACTTTAATATATATGGTCTATGTACTTATCTTAAATAAGTAGTATACAAATTGTCATTTGAAAAACTCGTTTCACATATGTTTGAAAATTAATTAAAGTCGGCCAAATGTTAAAAGGGATGTACACATTTCAAGTGATGTCAACTTATTCACCCATATCTTGACGATCGACGTCTAACGAATGATAATAATAAAAATGCACCATAGGTGCGGTGTATATTATAATTGAGATATTTTATTTTGGGTCATTTTATATTTTTGACAGATAAAATAAAATAACTAAATAATTAAAAACTAAAAGATGGACTATCCTTTTGAAATAAAATGCTTATCTGCCCTGACTATTGGACTATTGATAAATAGCGCTTGCTGAACACAAGTTGAACTCAGTTAGTATCGAGACTGCACAGGTCATTCACACTCATATTATCAATTTTATTCGCTTTAAAATAAGCACGAAGTTAAGTCGGTGGCTCATATAAGAGAATGTAAATGTATTAAAAGTAATCAAAACAAAAATAATAATAATAAACCTAGTATTTTAATAGTTGTACATATCAGTTGTAATACTCGTAGTTTTGTAACATCCAAAAATATAAATTACAAATAAACGGGCTTGATTTCATCAATGCTTACAAATAGAATAAATATATTTAGGAATTGTTTCGCATAAACTGCTATTTTCACGTTTTAAGATATTATAGTGTGCATACATATAATTATTATACTCTATTTAAAATCTAGAAAATGTAACTAACTTTATTGCGTTGGTGGTGGTTTTGTAATAACACTTCAAATTCTATTTACTTAGAAACTATTTTAACATAGCCTATCAGTGGCTAAGACTTCGGACTGTGGAGGGTGTGGTCCAAGGTCCACATCGCCAACTGAGCTATAACGGTTGGTACTTTACTGGTCAACGTTATAGTTAACGTCAAATAAAGTTCACGCACAGGCCTGCAGGCACAACAATTATGTTCTATGTGCAAGACTGGACTAAAATTTTTTTAACGTTAAATAACGTTTTACTACTGACCCCCAATACTATAAACAGCAGTTAGTTTAATAGGTAATAGATAATTATGTAATGTATACTTTTTCTGATTAAAAAGTATATGATTGCAATAAAGAGTAAAAAGGACAATTAATTCATTAACTACAGTAGCTCTTTTATCCATAATTAGTGATGAACGTAAATTCAAATAATAGTACTCGTTTGAATCATACATCGATGTAATATAATCGATATATATTTTTATTTTCCTTTAATTTATACATTTAACCATACATATTATTTGTAATCTGTACCACACAAACATATTTTTTCCTACTAGAAAACCACTTTACATAAAACATGGGAAAGCTTTTAAGCATTATTTTGAATCACATTTGTATTCCGACGTGAGTGTGCTTAGAATATGTCGGGTTTCTGTTCTCTCGAAGGGTGGTTTTTCCTCTACCGTTAGAATAAAGCTTTAAAACACTTCGTCATAGGAAGGTTATCTATCTCTTAACTGTATTCCCTAAAAACAAAGTATAACGTTTTCAGTAACGTGAGGTTGTTAAAAAAAAAAAAAAAAATAAACAAATAAATAAAAAAATCAATCTACAATATAATTAAGTAATTCTTGGTAAACTTTTATACTATCATGTATTGTTATATCAAGTTATTTAGTAGTAAATGGCTTTGTCAAGAAATAGTGCGTGTTCTGAAGGTTTACAATTTAAACGGGGGTTTTCAATGTGATACGAATAGCAGGTTTGAGATAATTTTAGGTAATTGGGCCGGACAGTAAGTGAACTACGTCCTATATTTAGAGCATGTAGGGGTCGGAGCAGAAGAAGGTAATTTTTCCGCAACTGAGACGCCTTATTGCATGGGCATGAATTGTTCAACGTCCAAACAGAGTGTATAGTAAAAAAAAGGAACTGTAACATTTTGTTTAGTTACTATTTATTGTTTATACTACTGTTCATTATGCTATTATTAATTGTTATCGAGTACCAAATAATGATTTAATTTCATCGTTATACGCTTGATTCGTTGGTGTTAAACAAACCAACCAGTGGTCACATGTTCCCATCCCTATGGAATTCTTAAGCTGTCATCTTTATTGAAATGATTATCAATCTTAAATTTTACTATTGCTCCTCATAAAATTAGGGGGTAGTAATATGGGATATTAGCCAGAACCTTAGTTTGTGGAATAAAATCCCATGTTTCGAATGTGTGCAATGTTCTGCGACCGCTGATTTCTCAGTAGCTTCATTTCATTCCTACGAAAGAACCGAGAGAGTTTTGGTATAACAGAAGTTTTTAAACGAACAACACTACATACCTGTTTTAGATGTAAAACATTATTAAGATAAAAACTTTATTATTATTATTATTAAGATTATTATTATTATTATTATTATTATTATTATTATTATTATTATTATTATTATTATTAACATTATTGAGATAAAAACGTAAAAAATGAGACAGGTTAAACAAATAAACAGAAGACAAAAATAAACAAATAATTTCTCTATTGCATGATACGATTAGCAACTGTGTTGCAAAAGGCATAATTTAGTTTACCCTAAACACTCACACACAATCAGACACATTCATACATACATTTTGCACATGCATCCTACATTCATACACTTGACACCAGAATTGCGTGATTGGGTGTTTACTGGTTGTCCTAGCGGCATTGAAAGAATTCCTCAACTGAATAAAAAGCATTTTTCACCAAAAGGTGTTTGAATGCTTTTGAACAAATTCAGGTTTTTATTTTTAATTTTTTCAGGGAACAAATTGATTATGTTTCCACCCACTTGTGATGGCAGACGCTTGAAAGCTGCACTTTTATGCCTCTGCATTCTGTAATTATCCCTTCCTCTAGTTTCATAAGACTGAACATCCCTGCCACGCGTCAAAGTGCACTTTGACTTGCAGTACAGGATGACCTGCAATATATAGAGGCAGGGTAGGGTCAATAATCTAAGCTACCTAAACGCTTCTCGACACGACTCTCTAACATTTAATTATAAAACGGTTCTGACAGTTCTTTTTTGAAGACTCTTTCCAGATTGTATTTAGAACAGCTACCCCAAAGTTTTATACTATAGGCTAGATGGGTGTGGATCAAGTCGTATTTTTCTTGAATCCATATTGTTCAGGATCCATAATGTCATATCGTGAAAGAACATTTTCCAACCATGCCAAGAATTTATTTTCAAAAACCTTGGTGATGGTGGGCAGAATTGAAATAGGACGATAATTGATTAGCATCATTTTTAAAAATTGGAACGGTTTTTGCTGTTTTCAGGATGCCTGGATAGGTCCCCGTTTCAAATGAAATGTTAACAAGTTTGGTTGTAGGTGCCAACAATTGCTTATAGCATTGTTTAAGCAACTAAACTGAAACGCCATTAATATCACATGCTTTATTTGAGCCACCTCGTTCTCATCAACAGGGGTCAACACCATAGGCGTCACCTTGTGGTGGTTTTTGGCGATCGAAAACCTTGTGGGTGAGTAGTAGGTCCCGTGAAATTAGAATTAGAGTCGGCATTGAAAGTACTTGTTGAATAAATTAGCAACAATCACGAGATCTTCTCTCTTTGTGTCACTGTCATATATGTTTATCGACTTGGATTTTTTGAGAATTTTGAAACCGTTGATGAGTTATTAACTATGGTCCAAACAGTTTTTGAAAAATCTTCACAGGACTTTAAAGTTTTTTCAATGTCATATGCCTTTGCAGCTTTTATGACTTGCCTATACACTCTTCTTTAATTTCTAAAAAGATGTTGAAAACGATCGTTTTGTGTACAAATGAAGAATGAGTGTTATAATTTGATTTTCTCTATTGAAATCAAAATCCTTTTGGTGACCCAGGAATTTTTTTTCGACCTTGACATTTTTAAAAACATTTAAAGGGACATGCGTTGTTTAGATAGCAAATTAAACGGTTATTGAATGAACTGTACATCGCATTTGCATCGTTATAATGATTGAGGAAAGACTAGGATTCGTACTCAAAACGGTTTTTGAGTTTTACATTGTTATGATGACGAGGGAGTCTACGGTTCTGGGGCTTTGAGGATTCGAAATCCAGAAAACAACCAGTTACCGTAACCTCCTGAGCGAAATTGGGAGGACCCCGCCCAAACACACACAAACATTGGTATTGACCCACCCGCCCGCCCATACACGAACATGTTACTGTTGCCAACCGTTAACATCTTTTATGTCAGCCGTTTGAGTATTACTGCAGTGAGTTATAATAATATGTACATTAGATCCATTTGTATCTACCTCAAATTTACAGATCCTGTGACATATCCTGCCAGAAGATTGTTTTTAATTACATTATTGTCAAAATGTTATTGCCTAAATGCAGTATTAGATGCGTTTGTTATTAATAACTACTTATTTTATTTATTTAAATCATTGATTTTAAGAAGGGGCGATTTTATCGTCTAGTTTTGCTTGACTCTATTGACAGATGACTACTGACATAAATTTACACTAAGAATGTTTTTCTTCTATTACCCATTTGGTCTTAGACCATTGGCCCTATATTATAATATGAAAAGGACATGGATACAGGTGTTTCTCAATATCACTTAGGCACGTATTTGTCAGATTTATCTATTAGAATTTTCCAAAGGAAGTTCTTTATTTAAAAGTATTAGGAATACCAAAGGGGTCATCATCCTTCATATTTACCTGACAACTACCTGGTAAGGGCATTCCTATAAGTATGACTCAATGAATAAGGATGAGAATATAGCAGCATTGGCTTCAGTCATTAAATTGAACGTTACTTCCAAGTCAAGAAACAAGTCCAATAAAATATTCTAACAGAATTAAAATTTTTGGTATAGCTGTCAAAATGTCAAACAAGTTTTATTATAATTTCATTTGAGATTAACAAATACCATTATACAAGAAAATGTAGCTATGTTGATAAATGTTATGTATGTTATATTTAACAAATACTGTGTTACAAGACACTTTGTACTATACTTTTCTGTAATATAAACGTTTGTGCTTAGTATTATTATTCAGATAATTATTGATATTTGAAACGCTAACACAGCTTGTGTGTATCTTAGGGGCGTACTGTGTATATGAATGCGTACTGAGTGCAGAATAAATGTGAATTACATGTAGTATTGTTAAATACTGAAATTGACTTATTCTCAGAAGGCCACCCACCCACGTACAGTAAGTATTGAACCACCCGCCCACCCATACACTTACAGTGGTACTGAGGCGGGGTAGAGGCCAGAGCACGCATGGTAACCGGGTGTGGCCCACTGTGTACCTCGTTACAGTAGTAAATAGCAGTCTTGTTCTTGTCAGTTTTCACAGACGCTTTGAAATTTTTTCCCAAGCAGCACCAAACAATATCACCACTTTTAATAGAATAACATTCACTATATTTGTAGTTATTATAAATAATGCTATCTTTCCCGTTTTTTTTTTTTTTTTTTTTTTTTTTTTTTTTTTTTTAACTTCCAGGACGAAAGACATTGAAGAAGGTGGAAACTGGTTTTAACTAATTATTGTTCCTTAAATAGTTGTCAAGCCTTTAACTAGCAGCCATGTGTCAGAAAAGGTATTGCTTAGATGAAGGCGGAGATTAAAAATAAAAGTGTCAGTTCTCTACCATAACTATCAGTCACTGATGACGACGCTAGATGGCGCAAACCTTCAATCTGGTCACGTCGGTATTGCACTGGAAACACGTGGCTTCCAACACAGTGTAATTTACCTCAACCTTGAAAAATATAAATATTTGAGGAGCCTATTTAATTTATACTATTATACGATGCTCAAACATGAAAAATAATTAATTTATTTAAAACATTAAAAAAGCACATATAAAACCACAAGCTCAAACGTGAAGTTAAAAGATATTATTTCTCAATTACTAGGAGGCAAACAGTTAAATCACATGCTGCGGACTTGAAATTGGAATCTTCAGATGCAAGAGTGGTGCCTTTACCGATTCAGCCACAGGACGACAGCAGTGGAGCCACTAGTTGTTATACAATTGTCGCCCTGGTCAAGAACGATAGCAAGCGTGGGTTTAGTTCGTATTTGCCAGTCTAACCTTGTTATTACTGGGTTAGCTCTCACATAAATTTACTTACGTAAATCACAATTAAACGGCTAGACAATTACGGTTAGCACTCACAACTTTTTAAACAACACGTTGGTTATGCAGTATTGATTAAAATGTTTGTTAAGCAACTAAACAGTGAAGATTTTGTGGGAGCTTTATTCATTGCTGCAACTGAGTAGAACCAGGCCTACCAACCTCAGAATAGAATTCAAATATACGTAGACTGATACTCACATTTTTAAGATCAATGGAACAGAGGAATGTCGTTTAGTAAACAACTAATCACTTTTCGTTTATTTTCAGTCTGAATTTTACCTAAATATCAGCTGAAGAGTTACGTCTTGAAGAAAAATGGTATTTGAATATCACTCAAAGTGATATTACCTTCTCGGCTGGTTAAATTTCTGGTAATATACATTGAGGTATTTGGGAAAGAACGTGGCCTGTTTCTTTGTAACAATTTGTAATTTTACATTTGTTGAACGTGTGCAGTGAGTCACACCAAAATTTGCATTTAAACCTGATGTACTTTGGTAGAAATGAAAGGTTAGTGATTTTTTAGGACTCTGCAACTGGAAATGAGCGATTTATCTTATAACAGGCCAACAATAAACAAGTTACAATTTTTAGTATTATATTTGCAAATGTAATACTCAACTAAATTATCATTAGTCAACAAAGTATGTTACTATGTGATTATATTATTTGTAATCAACAAGATTAGTTTCTCTTTTAAAAGAATTATATAACAGAGGACTCTTATACTCCTTAAAAGCCTCAAATCTCTATACTACTACTCTACTTTACTACTCTATACTACAAATATATACTCAATAATTATTGTCTGGTGGTAGTAAATTATATTTATTTTTAACTCATGCAGGACATAATACTTATATTGCTATATTATAATCCGAAATCAACATTTTATCCACTTATAAAATCCACACATTTGAAACCATTACATTTGTAGTTCAAAAGCCATTACAAAAGTGAATAACAAGGTAAGCTGGCCAAAAAGGTTTGTACCAAACCTTAAACACCCATTGTAGTCTTTAGGCATTGTTCAATATTTGGTTAGAACCTTGTAGGACCATCTCTTTATACAATAATTTGTACTCATCCATTGTAGCCTATGGATGCCAAAATGCCTCATTGCATAGCAATTATAGCTATAATTTATAATAAACGATTCCCCAAAATAAATGGATTAACGAATTAAAATTAGTTGGGCTGTATTTTAAAATTTTATTAAATAAAGTAGCAGTCTTGTTTTTCATTGCTTAGAAGGTAGTTATACTTACTCTTAGTATGTTATGTAACCTAAAATATAGTATCAAAACTCAAGGTTAATGTAGGTAGGACTGTACTTTTTTGACTAAGTAGATGATTAGTATGTCGTGGATGCGGCAATTTAAATCCTGTATATTAAATACATATGCTTATTGTATGATAACAATCAAACAATGGTTAAGTGTAAGAAAAGGAGAGTGAAGAAGCAATAGCTTACGAATTTTTCCAGTTTGATTCGTATATTTGATAGTGTTAAAATCACAACACAGTATTCAACAAAACAAACTTCACAAGATGGATGTCAAACGTAATAAACAAGTTCCACGGCCATACTTCGTTTTGTACAACCGTAAGTACATGTTACGATCGGAAATAATGCAGCAATTCTGCTAGATTTATAAGAACTACATGCTTCGAAATAAAGGGCTATTCATTTTCAATATAAATTTCAAGGAACTGTAGGTTCAGAATGACAAATAAGTGGGATACGTGTTCTAGTTCTACTGCGTATTGAACAACTGCTACGGCTAATGGAATATGATATCTATAAATAACTGTTCATGCTACTAACTGTAAGATTATCTCACCCAAAGGAATATTGCAAGACGTTTCACGATTGTAGCGAGTGTTGTTAGCCTATTCAAATTAGTGAAAAGCCCCACAAACTAACTTTAACTGTTGGTATACTAATAAAATTAATGATCGTTATACTATTGATAATTTATCTTTATTCAAATGATTTCTAATTTTTTAAAGTAAAACAGTTCCTTTTAATATTTTTTTATCAGTATGGACAATCCACGTATATGAGTCAGTAATTACCTATACAAAATTTAGTTCTTTAATTTATTGTGTTTTTTTATCCAACAGAAATACTATATTTTTTTGTTTTACTTGAATTGATTGTGAAATTATTTTCTGGAAACCACTTGATAATAATTTGGGATTTTTCTTCGCATAACTTATTACAATTTCACCCTTTCACATTAAGTGAGATATCATCAGCATAAAATAAGATTTACTATTCTGATTTGTAGTATAATTTGCTAAATCATTTGTATAAAAATAAACAGCATTGGTCGAAAAATGGATCCCTGTAGAACACCATGTGTAATGGATAATTACTTTGAGTATCTACCCTTAACAAGTACAAACTGATTTAGGTTTTGGAGGTAGGATTGAATTAATTTGACTGCTATTTCTGATAATCTATAATATTTTCGTTGTTTAGTTATATTCTTAATAAGCTTTCTTTAAATCAAATAACATATTTTGTATTGGGGGTTTTCTTCCAACCCTTTCAAAGAGAATTAAAAGTAATTTAGGAGTATTATGGCTAGACCGGAATCCAAATTGAAAATATGTTCATTTTTTAAGTATTATTTCATCTTAATGTTTATAAGTTTCTCAAATATTTTTGCTACCGTAGACATTATCAATATAGGTCTATAATTTTGACATTCTTCTTTTGGACCTTTTTGTACACTGATATAAACTTAGCCCGTTTCGGTTGTTCACGAATGATTCAGTTTAAAATACAAGAGTTAATTATATGATATACAGGTTCACGTATAACTGTAAGCTAATTTAAATAATAGGAGCATTTAAAGAAAATTTATCTAAGCTATGGTTATTTTTAAATTTCAAAAGAGTCTCATGTATTTATTCTACTTTAATTTCTCAAAACATAAAATCGCACACTAATGTTTTTGTTTTCTATAAGTATTGAGTGGACTTGGTAATACTCCACCACAATAATTACCATCATTTTTTTTTTAATTTATTAACACTTAAATTATTGTTTATTTGATCTTAATGTCAATCATAGGAGAACATTTGAACTATAAATAATCAAAAAAAGTTATTTTCTAATGTAAGAAAAACACCTAAAATAATAATTGTTACGAAATAGTTTGAATATATATTAGTTAAAAACCACTTAAAGGTGTTGGTTCACTTAATCCCCTCCAATATTTCCTCTCTCGTCCATCCGTGTTTATTCAACTACGCAAAGTCCTTTAGGGTAAAACATCGCAAAGCTGTAAGCCAGGTTTAAAACCCTGTTTACATTCTACAGCTGTATTTGTATTTGAAATACGCTATTTTGCTCCGTTTCGGCTAAGGTAGCACTTCCTTTTGAAGTAACTTTTTAGATACGATCTATTAATGGTTGAGATATTTCCCGGACACAAAATAACAAGACAAAAATTTATTTTTATTCAACCTATCAATAATCTAAGTATATAGTCTTTTTATATTGTATTTCACTTTTACAAAGAGTACGCGAACATTTTATATCAAACAGGAACTTAATGTCAAATGTTAAACCTTTACTAATGTCCTTGTTTCAAATCTACCTAATTTGTAACTTTTTAGGTGCTTTTCGTGTGCTTCTGCAAAAATATGCTCAAATCTGGTAGTAACCAGGTCCCTGGTCAAATCTGGTAGTAGGCAGAGGGATATCTGAATAATCACATGTGCTTTCCAAGTAGTAACAGATGCTACCAAAGTTGATCATAGGGAATTTAATATTTTTTTAGTAGCTGTTGAAGATAATAAGTTTTCAAGAGAAAAAGAAAACACATAAAATATGAAATAAAGCTTTCATTATCTCAGTCTACATAAAAAACGTCCATTAGCTGGCCTTTTCAGCTCTTCTCTTATAATCGGAGTAACAATAAAGCTCCGGTTTTGTTCTATGGCATGAAGCACCCTCATATGATTTGTACTTAATTCTCTCTCTCTCTCTCTCTCTCTCTCTCTCTCTCTCTCTCTCTCTCTCTCTCTCTCTCTCTCTCTCTCTCTCTCTCTCTCTCTCTCTCTCTCTCTCTCTCTCTCTCTCTCTCTCTCTCTCTCTCTCTCTCTCTCTCTCTCTCTCTATATATATATATATATATATATATATATATATATATATATATATATATATATATATATTTTAGGATGTGAAACTCCTAATGTTTCACATGTCCAAAAATGTTGAAACTCATTTTTTATTGAGTTTCAATAAAAAAATATAAGGGTACTCAGTTTTTTAATTTTATTACATCCTAAAATACGTAAGTAGCCCTAATGTTTTAGTTTATATTACTATATATTTATATTTATATAACAAAAACAGGTTATATAAATATAAATATAACCTGTTTATATTTATCATAAACAAAATCATAAACACCATAAACAACGCTATGATTTTCCCCATAATCATAGCGTTGTGGTTACGCAAATCATGCAGAATGATGTTCTATGAGTGAACATAGAAAGGGTTTTGCAATTGAACCATGATTAAGCTTGTCAACTGGAAATGTGCCGGTTTTATTAAGGATATATTTTGATATATCTGGGTGGGGTATTGTTATGTTAAGTGATGTTAGGTTTGGATAGGATGGATTTGTATGGTTGGGTTAAATGTTTTATTACGTTAACAGAAACTAATCTGGAAAACTGGACTAAACATGTAATACCTAACCTATCATAATGTAACCTTAAAAAACTTTAAAAATCCGAACCTAACCTAACAAATCCGAACAAAATCTATCCATGCATAACGTTGGCCTTTTAATAATAACATAACCTTACTGACACTGGTACATTTCCTGATTCCGCTAATATGGAATAATGGTTTAATTGCAAGACCCTTGCTATATTCGTGACTAGGACAAAATTCAGAACATTTGAAATAAGTAAAATGTTATATTTACTAAAGAATAATTATTTATCCGTTATTCCTATTTACTTATTTTCCTGGCTTTCTCGTGGTAAAAACTGATTGTATTCTTGTTTCTTCGTAATATATCTGATACGAAACAATGTTCAAATCCAAAGTGACATAGCCCTTGTTCGTTATAGTTACTTATCTTTCTTGTAATAAAATAGCCAAATCAGCTATTTTCATTGCTTTATTCCAATTATTAATATTATACTAATACGCTAATATAATATGCAATGCTTTTACTTATATACATATTGCATTGGAAATAATTAAACAAATTTATAAACATGTTTTTCTCTAAAGCTGAAACAGCAAATAAATAGCTCTTAGTGAAGGCTTCTCTAACATATCACTTGCATTTGAATTTTGACAAAGTAGCGTTGCTTTATTATGAATAAATACGTTTACGTCAACTGATATAACGTAGAAGATTTGTTATTTAAAATACCTCAAATATAAAAAAATTACACATGTATGAAGTCAGAGAACTATAAAAAACAGAAACAACAAAGAGAAATGAATGGCACATTATCATGTCTGACCATGCTCAACACTTGTGGCCAGCAGAGCTATATTTAATACTCCTGAACGTCGATATGATTGGGAAGCAACAGCTGAACATAACTGTAAAATTCGAACATTTTTTAATGCAATTTAAATAATGATGCTGACAACAGTATCGATATGGTTTTAATACATTTTGAAAAGTAAAAGCTTAGGTTAAATACATTAGTTGAGATGCTCAATAAAAATAAATTACAATTATGTTCTGTTATTAATAAATATTTATGGAGTGTTTATTATTAATTAATGTATCTTTAAACAACATAGCATCTGATTTTTCTTACTTTTACATTATTTCATAGTAATAGATTATAAAAGATATTTTGTAAAAAAAAATGATATGCATATTTTCGATTTAAAATTGCGTTTGAGCCAGAGGCTTTACCCTGTCTAATTAGTTTCCCACACAGATCAATTGTCTATAGGGAATGGGTAGAGTAGGGTAAAAAGAGGATTGGGCTCTCCTAAAAAAGGACAAAGAATAATGCCTTATAATAGTAATAAAAGTATTGTGTTTTTAACAAATAATGTGTTATGAAGAATAGCATTTAATAGCTAACACATACAGGTTGTATTGAATGTAAAATTACTTCTCCGGTCTCTAATTACACTGTAAGGCCCTAACTTCAGTACCAGATTTAGTGGGATTGATATTGCTTTATGGTAGACGGACTAATTGGTCACGGACTTAACACTGTTACAAAAATTGCACTGTTACTTAACACTGTTACACAAATTGCACTGTTACAACAATTTCGCTGTTACTTAAAACTGTTACAAAAATTGCACTGTTACTTAAAACTGTTACAAAAATTGCACTGTTACTTAAAACTGTTACAAAAATTGCACTGTTACAAAAATTGCACTGTTACTTGACACTGTAAAAGATTACACTATTTATATTCGGCTGATTATAAATCAAACATTATTATTTGTTTGATTTATAAACGAATAATAAAAAAAAATATTCGTTTCGTTCTTAATAGAAAAATCATTCACAACAATGAATATTGCATTGTGAAAAGAAAGTGTTCAGCATAATGTAAGAAAGTGTGAGGACTTTTACTAGGGTTAGATATACCTCAGGTTTGAATCCTGGCTTTGACGGGTTTTTATCAGTAAGAATCACTTTGTACTGGTTCTCCCCTTACCAAGTCTGATAGGTTCCACGCACGTATCAATTGTCTATAAGGAATGGGTGGAGTAGGGTAAAATGGGGATTGGGCTCTCCCAAAAAAAAGAAAAAGTACAATGCCTTATAATTAAAAAAATGTCGTCTTATAATAAAAGAAATGTGTAATAAAGAATATTGTTAACACATACATATTGTATTCATTCTACAAATTACTAATTACCCAGTGAGGCTCTAACTTCAGTACCAAATTGGTGGGATTAAAATTGCCTTGTGGTAGACAAACTAATTGGTCACACACTTATTACTCTTACACAAATTGAGGAAATTATTTATTAGACTGATTATGAATCCAACAATATTAGTTAATTCTTTAAGTCCTACATTATAAAAATCCCACTTACTGTACAAAAATCACCATTGCATTATAAAAAGAATGTGTTAAGTATAAATTCTTCAAGTTGAGAACTATCCCACAACACGTTGGAAATATCAAATACAAATCAAAACATATCGGAGTAACAACTCGGTTTGTTTTGATAACATTCTCGCGAAACATCTAGATGATTATGATGATAACATGGGGAAAGGCACTGATGATCTCCATAGGCCTGTTTTTGAGAAGAAATTACCATCCTTAAGGACAATTTGTCTCGGAGTAATTTGGGTGTGAGGGTTGATCGTCAACCACTATACGTTTATGGGTTTAGGTCAGTAGAATAATCCACAGTTTGCTGTCAAATACAAACAATAAATGCCATGTCATATTGCTAGTGGTCAAAGTGACATCTATGGAGTGCAATAAATGTCATCACAAAGAGTTATGCTAATTATTGTTATTATTATTTCACCAGCATACATAAGTATCACAAAATGATTCCTAATAATAACAAAAGTTTCATGGAAGTCTCCCTTATCTTGAAACCGTTTACCCTTAAAAAGTCTACTATTATTATTGTGATGTTCAAATAGCAGGGTTCTGACGTCAGATAGTCATGGCCAGGTATGTTCTAGTACGTATTGTATTGATGTGAAGATGTCGGTCAAACTGACCATAACAGTTTGTATTACAGTCGTTAAGTGACCGTCGAGTTGTTTGGGTATTGAAGTCTCTTATGATCTCGTCAGACCTCTTCATTGATATCCTAAATATTTGTGTTAATATAATATATTTATACCATTCCAAATAGAAACTATCTAAATTTTATTCAATGGGTCATGTGCTTGTTTTTTTCATATTTATTTGTCATTTTACATATTTATGAGGTTTCGAAATATACAAAACTGAAATATTAAATGTTATACAGTTCTAAAAACATTTTGTTAACATGATGTGTGTAAGTATGTAGTTAGTAAACCCTTATAGTTTTAATTTACATTAAAAAAACAACATTTACTACCTTTTTGCCTTAATTTGTGTAAATTTGGTTCAAAAGTACATAATTATATTTTTAACAAATACATAATTGTCTATACGTAACATTAGGTTTCTGGGAAATGGCAAAGCAATGTTAATTCCTACATTATATAATGACATAGTCATTACGTAGGACATAAAGGATTATTTTGATTCTGTAAATGACTGCAGCGGTCACTAATGACACAGTGAAGCTCTAGCTTTAGTATCAAACTTGTGGGATTAAAATTGCTTCACGGTAGACAGACTAATTGACCTCGGACTTAACACTGTTACACAAATTGTGGAGACTATGTTTATTAGGCTGATTATAAATTCAACAGTATTAGTTAATTGTTTGAGTCCTGCTTTGTATATTTATTACAAACAAATAATAAAGCTTTTTAAGTTGTATAACTAACCTCAATTTATAAAGAAGAACAATTCTTTAGGAACATTGATAATACATTTGTTTAGAATTGTTATTGCTCTGAAACGTGAGTAATTTGTTTTAATTAACACTATTAACTGTAATTATTGAAATGTTAAATAAATAATAATATGATTATAAATAGAAGTTCGTGGTAGGGTTTTCTCCTCTTGGCAATTGGCGTTAGTGTGACTAGTTCAAGTTGTTTCTGTTAAAGTGATGCCAATGGTTTGCGAGTAGTATAAATTGTGAGACCGTAACTATACATACTTTTTTCAAGAATATTATTAAATCAGCTTACATATTTGATGGAACAATCAGATAACGAAGTTTAGGGAGGTTACTTCTATAGTGAAGAGGTTTAGCTGCCTCATAGAGGTTAAGGCAAACCTCTTTAAGGTAGGTGGGTCGAATATTTCGGTGAGTATTTGGGACTGTATTGGTTAATTAAGACGTACTATGTGAGGGTAAATACCCGGCTTCTAAAGTATTGGTATCCCCGTATTGTTTGTCGGTTGAAACTACAGTAGTTAACATATATCTTCAATGAGATATGACGTAGACAAAGACCATTGTCTTCGTAAAATATAATCAAAGGTAATTTTTGTTTAAAGTGGTTTTGTTTTCCGAAGCTGCTGCACTAGGACAAAGTGAGAAAAAAATTGTTAAGAAGATTTAAATAAATTGGACTTTGTACAATAACGAATAAATGAAATTAGTATATTTTATTTTAATGTATTTTTTTTATTTTTAACTAAGCATCTGGCAAAATTCTTTTAGCTTCAGCCCAAACTCAAACTATGTTTTGTTGCAATAACGTATAACTTTATCTACCCTAACAACCTCTAGCTTAGTAAACTTTTTCAATGCTTTTATAACTTAACCGTAATAGGTCGTGTTAAAAAAAAAACTAACGTTTATTTAAGCTTAACTAAAATGTTCATAGTTTTTTATAACATATTGAATTTTATTTCGTATCTTTTTTACTTCGTACATATTTTATTTATACAAGTTATATGTTATATGCTTGAATACATATTTATATGACGTTAGTTTAATACATTTTCTATTAATTCACTACAGCTTGATAAATATTCTATTGCTCTAAAAACTGTTCCGTACTAATTTTTACGTCCACTCTGGTTATCCTTTTCTGCTTAGAATCCGATATTGCTAGCCGTATCTTGTCGCTTTCTAACAGCTTACACAAGGAGAACTCATGCGGTGGTAAGTCAATCATTGGAATTACCAGTTTGTGTCTAACTTCGAAAGCCACCTAACCTAACCATAATTGTGATAAAAAAGTAGGTGCAGTGAAGTAACAGGAAAGGTAGTGGTAGTGAATTCACGGAAAAGGTCCCATTTCAAATGTTTGTTTTAGCCTGATGCCTTGTAGACTATTATATACTATATGCAACTGCATATATACATACATTTTATTTCAAATACGCTTACATGTTTTGATTAAATATATAATCTAAAGAAAAAAAACTTCTTTTAGGTGGAAAATGAAGGTAAGACGGGGAAATGCGGAAGGCTTATATATATATATATATATATATATATATATATATATATATATATATATAAATTATTTTGTATAAATGAAATCAAATTGGAAAAGCACATGTAAATTTAATAACATTACATTAATATGAGTATAAATTAATACAGTTAAATGGCTTATAAATGAACACAGTTCATTTGGAAACTAGCACACTCCATTCAGTTATATATGGCTATCCAGCACATTGAATTTTGTAATAATGAATAACATTTTAATTTCTATAGAGTTGTTCCTGTAGAATGATTTGTTGATAGTGTGAACATAACCAAACTAGTGTGACATTTACATTCCTATAGAGTTGTTCCTGTAGAATGATTTGTTGATAGTGTGAACATAACCAAACTAGTGTGACATTTACATTCCTATAGAGTTGTTCCTGTAGAATGATTTGTTGATAGTGTGAACATAACCAAACTAGTGTGACATTTACTTTTCTATAGAGTTGTTCCTGTAGAATGATTTGTTGATAGTGTGAACATAACCAAACTAGTGTGACATTTACTTTCCTATAGAGTCGTTCCTGTAGAATGATTTGTTGATAGTGTGAACATAACCCAACTAGTGTGACATTTATATTCCCTTTAATTCCAAATAGTTATAAGAAATTAAGAAACGTTTATTTATTTTTTACTTTTTGGGAGAAATCTAAGAATGTTTATCATATTATTGGCACTAAAAATAGTTCGAAACAACACCCTTAGGATTTTATAAAAGTATATTCATCGGCAGTAAAAAAAAAAAAAATCTCATAACTAGAATTGAGTTTATTCCTTTGATTTTACTATTTTTCCACGATAATGATAATTGCAATATATTTGAACTCTTAAATAATAAAATAGTGAAAATCAAATCTCTTTGTAGTTTATTATTATTTTTTCACTTCACTTGCCAGTTGACATGGGTCTGCAGGCCTATGCGTGAACTTTATTCAACGAGAGAAATGCTAAAAATTTGTTCATAAGGAATTTGGAGGTTCGGAAGTACGGAGTCCTAACGACTAAGTCACAGTTTTAGTTATATGACAGACAATTTGGACCCACTAACTTTAAATAAATACACAACATTGAACAATAAATAAGACATACAGTAATTTATTTATTTAGAAATTATTTTAAAATTTAAATAATCATTTCTATAGCACTGATAGTTTTAAGTAAAATAGAAATAGTTTGACCAATATATGTTTATTTTAATAAAATACTCGTATATAATCTTAAAATGGTATGTACATAGATGGTATGTTTTATATCAGAGAACAAAACCTGTGCTGTATTGTTAATGGATTATAAGGGAAGAGCGGGAAAGGCCAGCTAATGGAAGTTTTTAATGTGGCCTGAGATAATGAAAGCTCTAGTTCATCTGTTATTTGTTTTCTTTCTTCTAAAAAATTACGAGCCTCTTAAGAAAATATTCAGTTTCTAATTCAAAACAAACCAGAGAGACTCGAACAAAATTAAAATTTAGTTTAAACTGATCTAATTAAGCCAGAAAAAATGTTTTGTCTGAATATAAATAGACTAAGGGAGAAGGGTATTATGTCTTGTTACATATTTTCCGGAAGATTACAAGACGGCAGTCGTAGATATACCAGGGAATATGAGAGGCAAATGAGCGTGATGAGTGTAGATGAACGAGTGTAGTTATTGTTACTAACTAAGGCCAACTCTTCCCAGAAATATCCATTTTTTAATAGCACAAAATATCAAGTGCAACTAGATAACTACAACTTACGTGGATTCCGAACCAAGTAGTAATGCTTTAATTTTCAGCTAACTGACAGTCCTGACACTAGGTTCCCTTTCCTAAAGAACATCTGAAGTTTGACTACCATCCAATATGGACACACTAGACTTCTCTTGTAGTGTCCTTACCTATGACCGAGCATAAAACCTATCATCTACAATCTCTTCAAGACTTTGTCCTAAAGTGTGGGTGGTTCAACGTCAGTCGTATGTGTCTGCAGGGTGGGTGGGTAAGTGGGTTAACAACTGTTCCATTTGGCTGCAGTGTAGGTATGTGAGTCAACACCAGTCATATTTGTCTGCAGTCTGGGTAGATGGAGTAACATCAATCGTACGCGTCTGCAGGAGTGTGGGTGGGTCAATGTCGATCGTATTCGTTTCTAGAGTGGGCAGGTGGGTTAACATCACTCATATGTGTCTGCAGGGCGAGTAGGTGGGTCAACATTATTTATATGTGTCTTTGAGGGTGGGTGGGTCAATGTCAGTCGTATTTGTCTGCAGGTTGGGTAGGTGGGTCAACGTCAATCATATGTGTCTATAATGTGGGAGGGTAGATCAACATCAGTCGTACGTGTCTGCAGGGTGAGTAGGTTGGTCGAAGTTAGTCGTATTTTTTTCAGAGTAGGCGGGTTAGTCGTATTTGTTTGCAGAGTGGATAGGTGGGTCAATGCCATCGTAAGTATCTGCATCATAAATGACAATAGGCGGTCGACAAAGAAGCCTCAAATACCAATAGATATGGATTTTATAACACAAATTCAAATCATACATATACCTAATTAGAACATTTTATATATCTACAGGGCACTCATATCAAACACTTAAATCCTAGATTAGAACATTATTAATTAGTAGTACTTAGAGGTACCCCCTACCAAAATGAAATGGACGTTTTTAATGTGGTCTGGGATAATGAATGTTCTATTTCATATTTTATGTGTTTTTTTCCATTTCGAAAATTATTAAGAGCCCTTCTAGAAGAGATTGTGTTTCTAATTCACAGTATACCAGATAACTTTATAAAAAATTAAGTTGAAACTCATAACATTTTTTGTCTGTGAATAATTGCACTAATGAACTAGGGTATTTTATGTCGTTAAATATTTTTCGAGTGATTCACTATTATTAAGGTTCATTATTCATTCGTAAGACGCCGATCGTAAAGACAAGTTCAAACATGAAATGCGAATGTGTGGATGCGTGTAGTCATTGTTACTAATTAAGTTAGACTCTTCATCAGAAAGACCTATTTATTGATAACTAAAAATTTACTGTACAACTAAGAAACCTAAAACTTTACGTGGGATCCGAACCATGTTGTATTGGTCTCATTTTCAGCTAACTGACAAGCCTGACACTCAGTTATTTTTCCTACCTTGAATATCACCCAGTATGGAAACACCAGACTTTTCTAGTAGTATCTAAGTCGATAGCAACCACTGAGAGTACGTTGTTCCAACATTAAGGGGGCCAGGCATAGAACCTCCTACAATCTCCTAAACAATTTGTCCCTAAGCAGCTGGGTTACAGCACTGTGCCATTACTGCCGACGTTATCTATAAGTTAAAGAATATAACCCTACCTTTACATTAGCAACTAGCAGTAATATACAGCTTGGGATCGTACAGTAAGTGGGCTAACAGATGCCTTAATAGAATGAATAAGTAAAGAACAAACATTTATGTTTATTTAATACATACCATACTTGTGTTGATCTTATTTTATATAACTAAAAAATAATACATTTAATGAAAACGTAAGCCTTTTATCATTAGACTATCTGCTCTCAAATAAAATTGAAATAAACAAAAAATAACATTTCTGCAAATTGTTCGAACAGTGAAAATAACATGTCAAACTGGGATCAAGAAGTTGAAGTTATTCAAACAATATTATTGTAAAGTTTCAATCTGATGTACTACTTCTTGCTTCACATTTCTTATGTACAATCAAGACTTCAGGATTTGTGGATGTTTCTGTATATTAACACGCTTCATAAACGTCCTATAAACTAAAACTTAAAAATTTCAAGTGTGCTTAGGTTTTATAGTAGGCTTCCAGCAGAGCTATATTTAATACCCCTGAACGTCGATATGATTGGGAAGCAACAGCTGAACATAACTGTAAAATTCGAACATTTTTTAATGCAATTTAAATAATGATGCTGACAGCAGTATCGATATGGTTTTAATACATTTTAAAAAGTAAAAGCTTAGGTTAAATACATTAGTTGAGATGCTCAATAAAAATAAATTACAATTATGTTCTGTTATTAATAAATATTTATGGAGTGTTTATTATTAATTAATGTATCTTTAAACAACATAGCATCTGATTTTACTTACTTTTACATTATTTCATAGTAATAGATTATAAAAGATATTTTGTAAAAAAAATGATATGCATATTTTCGCTTTAAAATTGCGTTTGAGCCAGAGGCTTTACCCTGTCTAATTAGTTTCCCACACAGATCAATTGTCTATAGGGAATGGGTAGAGTAGGGTAAAAAGAGGATTGGGCTCTCCTAAAAAAGGACAAAGAATAATGCCTTATAATAGTAATAAAAGTATTGTGTTTTTAACAAATAATGTGTTATGAAGAATAGCATTTAATAGCTAACACATACAGGTTGTATTGATTGTAAAATTAATTCTCCGGTCTCTAATTACACTGTAAGGCCCTAAATTGAGTACCAGATTTATTGGGATTAATATTGCTTTATGGTAGACGGACTAATTGGTCACGGACTTAATAACACTGTTACAAAAATTGCACTGTTACTTAACACTGTTACACAAATTGCACTGTTACAACAATTTCGCTGTTACTTAAAACTGTTACAAAAATTGCACTGTTACTTAACACTGTTACACAAATTGCACTGTTACTTAAAACTGTTACAACAATTTCGCTGATACTTAAAACTGTTACAAAAATTGCACTGTTACTTAAAACTGTTACAAAAATTGCACTGTTACTTAAAACTGTTACAAAAATTGCACTGTTACTTAAAACTGTTACAAAAATTGCACTGTTACTTAAAACTGTTACAAAAATTGCACTGTTACTTGACACTGTAAATGATTACACTATTTATATTCGGCTGATTTTAAATCAAACATTATTAGTTAATTATTTGTTTCGTTCTTAATAAAAAAATCATACACAACAATCAATATTGCATTGTAAAAAGAAAGTGTTCAGCATGATGTAAGAAAGTATGAGGACTTTTACTAGGGTTAGATATACCTCAGGTTTGAATCCTGGCTTTGACGGGTTTTTATCAGTAAGAATCACTTTGTACTGGTTCTCCCCTTACCAAGTCTGATAGGTTCCACGCACGTATCAATTGTCTATAAGGAATGGGTGGAGTAGGGTAAAATGGGGATTGGGCTCTCCCAAAAAAAGACAAAGTACAATGCCCTATAATAAAAAAATGTGTAATAAAGAATATTGCTAACACATACATGTTGCATTGATTCTACAAATTACTAATTACACAGTGAGGCTCTAACTTCAGTACCAAATTGGTGGGATTAAAATTGCCTTGTGGTAGACCAACTAATTGGTCACACACTTATTACTCTTACACAAATTGAGGAAATTATTTATTAGACTGATTATGAATCCAACAATATTAGTTAATTGTTTAAGTCCTACTTTATAAAAATCCCACTTACTGTACAAAAATCACCATTGCATTATAAAAAGAATGTGTCAAGTATAAATTCTTCAAATTGAGAACTATCCCACAACACGTTGGAAATATCAAATACAAATCAAAACATATCGGAGTAACAACTCGGTTTGTTTTGATAACATTCTCGCGAAACATCTAGATGATTATGATGATAACATGGGGAAAGGCACTGATGATCTCCATAGGCCTGTTTTTGAGAAGAAATTACCATCCTTAAGGACAATTTGTCTCGGAGTAATTTGGGTGTGAGGGTTGATCATCAACCACTATACGTTTATGGGTTTAGGTCAGTAGAATAATCCACAGTTTGCTGTCAAATACAAACAATAAATGCCATGTCATATTGCTAGTGGTCAAAGTGACATCTATGGAGTGCAATAAATGTCATCACAAAGAGTTATGCTAATTATTGTTATTATTATTTCACCAGCATACATAAGTATCACAAAATGATTCCTAATAATAACAAAAGTTTCATGGAAGTCTCCCTTATCTAGAAACCGTTTACCCTTAAAAAGTCTACTATTATTATTGTGATGTTCAAATAGCAGAGTTTTGACGTCAGATAGTCATGGCCCAGGTGTATTCTCGAGTACGTATTGTTTAACATCAGTATTAATGTGAAGGTTTGGGTCAAATTGACCATAACAGTTTGTATTACAGTCGTTAAGTGGCCGTCGAGTTGTTTAGGTATTAAAGGCTCTTATGATCTCGTCAGACCTGTTCATTGATATCCTAAATATTTGTGTTAATATAATATATTTATACCATTCCAAATATAAACTGTCTAAATTTTATTCAATGGGTCATGTGATTAAAATTTTCATATTTATTTGTCATTTTACATATTATTGAGGTTTCAAAATATACAAAACTGAAATATTAAATGTTATACAGTTCTAAAAACATTTTGTTAACATGATGTGTGTAAGTATATAGTTGGTAAACTCTTATAGTTTTACTTATATTCAAACAACATTATTTACTACATTTTTGCCTTAATTTGTGTAAATTTGTTTCAAAAGTACATAATTATATTTTAAACAACTACATAATTGTCTATACGTAACATTAGTTTTCTGGGAAATGGCAAAGCAATGTTAATTCCTACTTTATATAATGGCATAGTCATTACGTAGGACATAAAGGATTATTTTGATTTTCTAAATGACTGCAGCGGTCACTAATGACACAGTTAGGCTCTAGCTTTAGTATCAAACTTGTGGGATTAAAATTGCTTCACAGTAGACAGACTAATTAACCATGGACTTAACACTGTTACACAAATTGTGGAGACTATGTTTATTAGGCAGATTATAAATTCTATAGTATTATTTAATTGTTTGAGTCCTGTTTTGTATATTTATCACAAACAACTAATAAAGCTTTTTAAGTTGTATAATTAACCTCAATTTAAAAATAAGAACAATTCTTTAGGAATATATGATAATACATTTGTTTAAAATTGTTATTGCTCTGAAACGTGAATAATTTGTTTTAATTAACACTATTAACTGTAATTATTGAAATGTTTAATAAATAATAATATGATCATAAATAGAAGTTCTTGGTAGGGTTTTCCCCTCTTGGCAATTGGCGTTAGTGTGTCTAGTTCAAATTGTTTCTGTAAAAGTGATGCCAACGGTTTGCGAGTAGTTTACATTGTGAGACCGTAATCATGCATCCTTTTTTTTCAAGAATATTATTAAATCAACTTACATATTTGATGGACCAATCAGATAAAGAAGTTTAGGGAGGTTACCTTTATAGTGAAGAGGTTTAGCTGCCTCATAGAGGTTAAGGCAAACCTCTTTAAGGTGGGTGGGTCGAATATTTCGGTGAGTATTTGGGACTGTATTGGTTAATTAAGACATACTACATGAGGGTAAATACCCGGCTTTTAAAGTATTAGTATTCCCGTATAGTTTGTCGGTTGAAATTATAGTAGTTAACATATCTTCAATGAGATATGACGTAGACAAAGACCATTGTCTTCGTAAAATATAATCAAATGTAATTTTTGTTTAAAGTGGTTTTGTTTTCTGAAGCTGCTGCACTAGGACAAAGAGTGAGAAAAAATTATTAAGAAGATTTACATAAATTGGACTTTGTACAATAACGAATAAATGAAATTAGTATATTTTACTTTAACATATTTTTTTATTTTTAACTAAGCATCTGACAAAATTCTTTTAGCTTCAGCCCAAACTCAAACTATGTTTTGTTGCAATAACGTATAACTTTATCTACCCTAACAACCTCTAGCTTAGTAAACTTTTTCAAAGCTTTTATAACGTAACCCTAATAGGTCTCGTGTTAAAAAAAAATAATTAACGTTTATTTAAGCTTAACTAAAATGTTCATAGTTTTTTTATAACAAATTGAATTTTATTTCGTACTTTTTTATATCGTACATATTTTATTTATATAAGTTATATAATATATGCTTAAATACATATTTATATGACGTTAGTTTAATACATTTTCTATTAATTCACTACCACTACGTTTTTTGATTTCGTTAATTCACTACAGCTTGAAGTATTCTATTGCTCTAAAAACTGTTCCGTACTAATGTTTACGTCCACTCTGGTTATCCTTATCTGTTTAGAATCCGACATTGCTATCCTTATCCTATTGCTTTCTAACAGCTTACACAAGGAGAACTCATGCGGTGGTAAGTCAATCATTGGAATTACCAGTTTGTGTCCAACTTTGAAAGCCACCTAACCTAACCATAATTGCGATAAAAAAGTAGGTGCAGTGAAGTAACAGGAAAGTTAGTGGTAGTGAATTCATGGAAAAGGTCCCATTTCAAATATTTGTTTTAGCCTGATGCCTTGTAGACTATTACATATTATATGCAACTGCATATATATACATACATTTTATTTCAAATACACTTACATGTTTTGATTAAATATATAATCTAGAGAAAAAAAACTTCTTTAAAGTGGAAAATGAAGGTAAGACAATTCATTGGGGAAATGCGGAAGGCTTATCTAAATCCCAACTCTGACACAAACAGATGTCGCCCAATTTAATTTGACCTGCAAATAAAAAAAATAACACAATCCTTTTAAATAAATATACATACATTTATTATAAGTTATACAGTATTTTCGTGATTGATTATTTTATTTATATAATACTTTATAGTAATATATTTTATATTTTATGTCTATCCTACATAATCCAATTATACTTTTAGTTATGATGATTCAGTTTGTTCTGTCATACACAAATATTTACTGCCAATGCTACAGACATCAAGTTTGTTCAGCCGAAACTCCACCTATTTTACAAATATACACAAACATGTTTCAGCCAAAACACCATATGCATTCATTTACAAATTGCAGATTGGAAATAAAAAGCATTTGTTTATTTGAAACATATGAATGCTTGACTAAATATAGTAATGACATGATTTTATTCTTTTAGAATTTGTAAATGTTTGAGGATTAGTTGGTTTTTATCAGTTGGTTCGCTTTTTATCCAATTTACAGAATGATTGGTAGTCAGTTAGTGTACAGACTATTCGGTTAAAACTAGTAATCTCACTTAACTTATACGTATATATGTCTTTAAATTGAAATCTTCTACCTTAAAATAAAGCGTACTAGTTAGTTTAATATACATAAAGAGCCAGAAAAAAGATAAGCAATCATTTTACTAACTAAACAGGACTATGGTTTGCGATAGATTTTATTTATTCACTATACTGTATACTCTTAAATTCAATATAAAAGTTGACTTAATAATTGATTTTTTTCTTACATAAAGAAACTTACAGTTGTTTTAATGTATATGCAATCATCTGATCACATTAATACATTTACAGGCTATGATTTGTATATATTATGCACTTAAATCAACAAACTGCTGGCCACAGCAGCACTTTTACAGCTCATATATTAATTAATTTTCATCATTATTCATTAGTAAAATGCCGATCGTCAATATATGGGTGAATATAATGAGTGTGATGAGTGTAGTCATTGTAACTAAGGTCGTCTCTTCCTCAGAGACACCTATTTATTGATAACCCAATAACCATTAAGGGACCTACAGCTTAACATGGAATCCGAACCACGTGGCGTTGGTATAATTTTCGTCTACCTGACAATACTCACATTCAGTTCTCTCCACAACATTTGAACCCTGAATGCCATCCGACTTGGACACTCTAGACCTCTCTAACAATGTCCACGTCGATGGCAACCATTGTGTGAAAGCTGTGACGGCACTAAGGGCTTTATCGTATAGAACCAACCACTCAACTACAATCTCCAAAACACTTTGTTCCTAAGTGTGGGTTATAGCACTACAACATGTGCCGATATATTTTATAGCATAGATTATTTTATAGACACCAATATAAATTGCTTGCATTCCATAAACGTATAAAAACCAAACAGTTTTCTATCCGAATAACGGATTTTTTCCGTTAATTCACTACCGTTACCTTTTTCGTTTCCATTAATTCATTACTACTTGATAAATATTCTATTGCTTTTTAAAACTGTTCCCCACTCATTCTTACGCCCACTGTGGTATTCCTTATCTGGTAGAAATCTGATATCGCTGGCCTTATCTTATAACTTTCCAAGAACTTACACACAGAGAGCGCATTCGGTGATAAGTCAATAATTGGATTTACTAGTTTGTGATCAACTTCAGTAGCCACCTAACCTAACTTAACCCGAGTTTACATAACGTAACCTTAATTGCGATAGAATATCAGTGGTAGGAAAGTAACGGAAACAGTATTGGTAGTGAATTAACGGAAAATGTACTGAATCACCTCAGTGGTCTATTGTGTTTTAATGGACCAGTTTGTACGTCAGAGTAGTAATCATATCACCGGGTGTTTTCATCCACTACCGTTTGTAGAATCAACAATGTGAAATCCTTTGGCGTAAAACATGCCAAAGCTTTTAAGCTAAGCGTTGCGATGCAGTTTACACTCTGTTGTATGGTGACCAATACTCACAATTTGTAAACATTTGATATATTTTCTAAATATTTGTAAATATTTTCTAAATATTTGTAAATATTTTCTAAATATTTGTAAATATTTTCTAAATATTCGTAAATGTAAATATGCTTAACTGAATATTTTACACACTTTTAATCTTTTAGAAAAGAGAACACACATGTTTCACTCTGTAGTATGTCAATTTGTTCAGACTATTGAAAAATCGGGTCTTATATACATATAAAACTTATTGTTGACTATTTTTTCGTAAATAACATCAATTGAGTAAATAACCACTATAGTTACTGCCACTCCCTTCAAAATTTATCTACATCACCTCTCGTTATTTATCATAAGAAAATAGATTCAAACTTATTTATCTTAAGCATTTAAATTGTGAATTGTAGCTGAAATAAAACACTCAACCACCCGTACAAATTCTGTGGCAGTAGCCAACATGTCTACCCACATAATCATAATTGGTCGGTGGCGTAGTTGGTTCAATCCCAACTTCATGTGCTAAAGGTTCTCAGTTCGATCCCAATCAGAGTCATAATACATTTTGAGAAGGATCAGCTGATAACCACCGGCTGTTTATTTGTCATTGGGCTATTAATTAATGACACTTTCTAAGGAATAGTTGGCCTTAGTTTGTAACAATGATTACATTCGCTCATCTACACTCATCACACTCATTCGAAATCCATATTCGCCCATATCATGACGATCGGCGTCTTATTAATAAATAAATACATAAATAAAAATAAATAAATAAATAAGAGCCACCCACCCGTACAAGTAAGGGAGTGGGTTCAATCCTTGCAATACGGTGACTGATGTACCAATACCACTGTACGTTATAAGGGTTGGGCGTGTTACAGTGGGATACTGTACAATACCACTGTATAAGAGGGCACGTGGACCAATAACACTATACGAGTATGGGGGAATGGATGGGCCAATGCCACTGTAGTTGAATGGGTGGATGGATTAATATTGCTATACATGTATGGGTGCGTCAATACCACTGTAAGTGTATGGGTGGGATAGGTAGTGTATTAATACCACTTTACGTTTGTGGGTGGGCGGGTGGGTCATTACCACTAACGTGTCTGGGAGGGTATTTAAAGTCCCATTTTTGTACATAATATGAAATATTTAATATAGTAAACAAACTAATATCCACAAAATATTACACGTAATTTATTTTCAATAATAACATAATTTACAATAAAAATAAATAAATGCAAAAATGAAACAAAATACAATCATGTTTTATTTCAATTTAACAACCAATAGTTATTTGTTTGGTAAAAATGGTATTTTTTTAATGATATATTATCTTGATACAAGGTAAAAACTATGTTACTGTGTTGTTAGAAATTTATTGAAGGTTTATTTACTGTAAAAATTAAAAATATTAAAATAAAATACGTAGGTGTTAAACTATTCAGAAATAAATTTTAATAAAATGAAATATTTTGTTTAATTTACATGATTCTTATATCAAAACCAATAAAAAAGGAGGTTTTTGTATGTAATCAAATAAAAAAGAGTTACCTTTACTAACCAGTAAACACAAAATTTCATGGTGTAGGGACTAAATAAATAGTGGTTTTGTCAAAAATATTCCACAAACTCTTAACAAAAATAACACGATGAATTGAATTTATTGTGTAAAATTAAATAAAAATGGAACACAGCCAACACAACTTACATTTCTTCAGAACGGTATTTAATACTCTGTGTGTATGTTCCCAGCTGACACGTCTTTATATAATTTACCTTCCCCTTCCCACCAATACTCCTCATACAATATGGAAGACATTCAAATCAGTGAAGAGGCGCACCTGCAGATGAGTTATAAGGAATTCCGTGTGTGTTTGGTGCGATAAATACACGGAGAAATCTTGGGTGATTCCACATTTATTACATTTTCAAGGAATTTTCTTAACATTGGATCTTACAGCTTTTACAGAAACTGCATCTGTTACCTATCTTGTATGAAGTATCACTTGTTGAATGTTAGAAAAAAAGAACCATTATATTTGTGTATATTTATTGAGCTGAAATAATTGTTTATTTAATTAAAAATGTTATGGATGGTAAATACAAAAAGATTAGAAGTCTTTCTCAATATATATTTTTTTTATTAAATTCTAACTAAAAAATGTGAAAGCTAATAGTTTTGATTTAGTGAAGTATGCTTGTATATTAGTCGCATCTTATACGTGTATTTTGTACTATAAATATCCTTAAAACCAAACTCAAAAATTTTAAATATATTTTATAAGTATGTCCATTAGTAGGTCTTTGGTGTCAACATTTACAATGGAATTATTGAAACTTTACTCTGACTGAAGAAATCAATGTTTTAGGGAAAACTATTTTCCATCCTAAGTATAATATTAGTATAATTAATTTATAATAAATTTAATTTAATATATCTTTTATAAATAAGGCATATTATATCGTTTAAAACCTAAGGACCTACCATACAGGGAAAAGTGTAGAGCCCTGAAAATGTTATTTATGATGTCTTAATTGTACTAAAAATATTGAGTCCTGTTACACATTCAGACTGTACTTGGATGAAAAATTATAATTTTGAAATAATAGTATTACCACAAATTGAAATTCAACAGCAATTTGTAGGTCCTTAGATCACTTTGATACTTCAATTAAGAACTATTACACTTGTTTAGGAGGCAAAGATATTTTTCAGAAGATGCCACCGAAATCTTCTTTCATCTACCTCTGTCCATTCCTCATAGACGGCAGAGTGTCTAGTGTTCCGTTCGAGAAACTTATAAGTAAGTGGGAGAAGCAGTATTGTACAAGTTGAATAATAATAATATGCACTGACAGTCAAGGATAGGATTCGAACCTACGCTATCTCTTACTATGGTACAAAGCTCTGACGCCTTAGACCACTAGGCCATTGGTTCTCGTACATCACTGCCTCCCTATTGGTTTAAAGTCTTAAAAACTTGATTTTTGAATTTATTTGGAGAAATTAGTTGTACTAATGGGAAATAGTATTTTTTATAACAATTTCTTATTCAAACATATAATTTATAGTAAAATGAAAATTGTTTCTGATTGTGATGTCTTAAAACATGTCAAACATACCTACATCATGTACATATAATTTTATTGACATTTTTGGAGTTAAAATGCAAGGTTTGCATGTGTATTAAGGTAATTAATTATTTAACTTTTCAACATGACATAACATTATTTTGCACGCAAACAACACCTAAAGATCAGCACTGTTCAAAACCAGTTAACTTCAAAAAGTTTAATAAATTGGGAATTTAAAATACTTGTTGCCAAGTTTCTAAAGTACAGCGTACAACTTATTCTACAGTTTTTATTCGTGAATTCTACAAAGGTTATTGCAAATAGAGCCTGAAATGCACAAATGTCTACCATTCGTATATTTTTTTTTTGACGTGACGTAAAGAAAATATCTTCTTCATTTTCTTTCAATTACGCGTTTTTTTTTTTTTTTTGACAGTACATATATGCTTAAAATGTTATCTTTTGTATAGAAAACACGTTTTTAATGGGCTCATTGATATATAATTAGTACTTTTTTTATATGGTAGATTTTAAAACTCTTAGTAATGCCATAGATACAGTTTTTTTCAATATACAGAAAACGAACCATTATATTTCAAAGCATAAACGTTCAAAAGCTTGTCCAATATGATTATTAAAGCTTATCCAATGTAATTTATAGGTTTATATCCACGAATAACTGTTCAACGTAGAGCACGTATTTTATCTGTATTTTTTGTAACGATGTAAACAAATACTGAAACATGGGAAAGCTGTAGATTTACAGATTTTCAATGCTTCTATGAATATAACGAATTAAATTAAAACAAAGGTGTGACATATCTTTTTATTTGGCTATTTCTTTATGGCGATAAATTATCAATATTGACGCACTAATATATTAATTACCAATCACTTGCCTCTATAAATGCACTGGGTCATTATATTGATTTGCGCGAGGGAAATTTAAAATAAGAACCCATTTTATTTACATTAACGTATTGTATAATTTATTAATGTAGACAAGTGATGCTTTGTTATGGTTTTAATGTACAAAAGAATTTAAACTTTTTGATATACAAATAAAATGTATCTAAAATTTTAGTTAAAGAATAAGTTGACTTTGTAAAGTGTGTATTGAAGCATGAAGCACAGAAGAGGGAGTGCATGAATCACAAATGTAGAAGTCACGTGAATAATGCATTCTAATCCCTAACAACATGCATTCATTCATTGATTCATTCCAGAAGACTGTCTTGAGGTTCCGGAGGTACAGCAGCTTACATTTTCAAGTACAGTATATTAATCACTAGTGAAAAAGTTTGTTGATTAAGATTTTAGTAATCATAAAAATCAAAATCTTTATTGGACCAAATTAACAATAATAATTTGCATTAGCCAAGTCATACTAATATCATTGATTTTACTATACATAGAAGATAGTTCATCCAATGTTAAATTTTGAGGCACGGAATATGGGAGCGACCGAGCTACAACCTGTAGTCAATCAAGTTAAAGAGGTCGAAATTGCCTCCAGTTTCGACTCTTCGGTTGCACAACCTGTGAGCAGTAAAGGAAACTAATCACTCCCTCTCATTCTCCCATTCTCTCTTCTTTCTCTTAAGACGCTCGTCCGGAAGTCTACTGTCGCCCCTCCACCTGTCTACTGTCGCCGATTGGCCTTGATAGTGGGTCAAAGTGGCATATTATTCCTTACTGTGGTTTGTCTTGCACGGAAAGGAATCGCGATCTTTTATTTAGGCCTTAGGGGTTTGTGAATATGAAAAATGTTAGGGGACATTTTTTTGTTATTTTGTCAATGTAAATAACAGTGTGTTACAGATGTTTAGTTAAAACATTATACATTATCTAAAATGATGTAAATACTGTTTGTATTATAAGTTTATTGATATTTTAAGTAATTGTATATTTAGAAGTAGCAAGAAAAATGGTGGTAGTTCTAAATTGTAAATTGTTGTCCCTGGATAACACCAAACATTTTATATAAATTTGATAGACGTAAAAAATTATATAAAATTTCTACAAAAAGACCATATGACAGTTTTTCAAAATTATTTTGCAAAATGTACTAATGAATTAAATAATGTGATAAATTTTACAAAAGAACAATTATTATTCAACATTATTGGAAAACTGTAAAGGTGATGTATCTGAGCAGTGGAAGCTAATAAATAACTTGACAAGTGGGTTTTCAAAGAAAATAGTTGAGCTAATTGAATTGCCAAACGGTGAAGTTATGCGTGAGCCTTCCGTCATTGATAAGATAAACAATCACCTTATCACAATCCAGTCTAGCCTTCCAGATGTTGTACATTCCAATGCCCTTCCACCTTTACGTATTTACTATCAACATTCATTCCTTATAACTCCAACAGATTTAAATCAAATTAAGAGTACATGAAGTACATGAAATTAAGATTTAAATAAAACCATACTATTACAGTTCAAAATATGTGCAAAACCCAAATTTACGTATTATTTTTTAACTATATTATTGTTTATTTGTAATAGTTATTTGTTTATATAGTTTTGTTAGTTCTTGGCATTGTTTGTTCTGTTCATTCTCAGTTGTGTAAATAAGTCATATTCGAATTGTTATAATTAAAAACGCCACAGAGTGCGGCTATAGTTAATTTTGTTATTATTTAGACTGTGGTTACTTAAAATTAGATATTTCTTATGTTATTGCTGGTCACGCTACTTGTGAAGTGTTACCAGTGTAATTCCAGAGTGTCTTTTCCAGAGAAATTGAAAATATAAATAAATTGCAGTTTATCCATACTTTCACATCTAGTAAAATAATAGTATCAAAAACAGATGTGTTAACTTTAATTATATTCGCCTTAGACATACTTTTTACAATGGTCTGATTCAATCAATGTTATAAAACGGTATTTTTTAAAGGGGGACATAAACAAAATTTACAATAATTTCACAACCTGATTAAAATAATGAAAATTGAATCTAAACAATCAGTAGTCTAGTTATATTCTATCACGATAATATTTCCTAACCAATTGCAATTGACATTGAGATTGTTTTTCTCAAGAAGTAATAATAGAGTCACAACTCTTCATGATTCCGAAAAAAAAATAAATAAATAAAAACTGACCATTCACCAAACAATGAAATATTTTACAAACAATCATGCAATTACTTGGAACCAAATAATATGTTAATGTTACAGACAGTAATAATAAAACATATGTATATAATAAAAATTTAAAAATAATGCTATTTTAAATTAAATGCCTATACACAGATTGTCTGAATTAGGCCATAAGATGAAAGCTATTTTTATCTGGTATAAAAGTAGATTAGTGGTTTTGTTATGATTTTTTCTAATCTTATCATGAAATTTGAATCTCAATTGGGTTTTATATTTTGCCCAGTAGTATTCTATATAAATATCATAGGCCTATTTCAATATTTATTTTGTCAAAGAAATAAATAATGTCACATTTTTTAATATTTCACTATATTATATATTCCTGGAATATTTGCAGATTAATTTCATAATTAAAAGGAGAGTCATTGATTGGATTTGAAAACAATTTATTTTTTAATCAATTACCGAATATGAAAAAACTAATGATTGAGTACAACAGTCGATTTAATCACCTAATCGATGGTTAAAATGCAATAAATAAAGATTTTTCAGATGGGCTAAATAATATGAAAATGTTTACTTAAATTAGCAGTAATTATCGCCAGCATTACTGATAAGTTAGTGGTCTATTCAAGTGTGTCTATTTACAAATACACGGTGTGTTAATCGTATACTGTAAATCAATATGGTGTTTTAATTTATTCAGTTATAAATATTTCTTTATTCAATATGAATGTCACACTGAGTTTTACTGTAATAGTATCAACACAGTATTCTTTATTATTCAAAAGAGATGCAAGCAAATATAAAAACAGAGAACCCGGATAAACGTTGGCAATATGGAATAACGTAAACAATTATCTAAGCAGGACGTTGTTTGTGTGTGGGACCTGAGGAAGGAGAGGGTGGGGTGGCTGTCTGGAGAATGGGAGAGTGGGTTAAGAGGAAGGAAGTGAGAGAGAGAGACGGAAGATCGTGCGAGAGAGAGAGAGAGGAAATAGGGCTATGCGCAGCGCAGCGTGGGGCCTCAAAACATTTTTGGGGCCTCGCCACAACCCACCCATATGGATGGAGTATCTCTTTATATAGTAAAATCAATGCTAATATTAACTAAAACTAAACAGCATAGCTCGAAACATTTAATATGTGACATCACTATATCATATCATAACCTATATGATATGACAAACTATAATATTTATATCACCTTCTGAAAAAACTCACGAGCGCTGTAACAGGCAAGATTTACTAAATGGACTTTTAGACGTATTCTAAATTTTGATGTGTCTGACTCCAGCCTAAGAGAGAGTGGAGGTCTATTGAAAAAACAAATCCAATTATATACTGTATGGTTTTTGAAAAAAAAAACATGTTTTGTGTTTGGGGATTGGTAGTCTATATTACGGGGAGAATAAGAAGTTTTATGTGAAAAGTTAAATTTTGAAAAGTTTTGACTGACAAAAGTCAAAGTTTCTAGGATGTAAATGGATGGTAATTCCTGTACTTTAAAAGATTTATTTGCACGATTGGCGTCTGTATATATTATAAATAGTCCTCACATCCCGCTTTTGGAGTTTAAAGAGGAATAGAGTTTGTTTACTCTCGTGACCTCAAATAGGGACAGCATATGCTAAGTGGGGATATATCAGCCCATAATATTTTGCTAATAGGACTTCGCTGTTTACATAATTTTTAAGGCTACGCAACACAAATATTCCAGAACTAACCTTTTTGGATACATATTCGATATGGTTGTGAAAATTAAGTCTCTCGTCCAATACCAATCCCAAAAACTTGACACTACTGCTAGGGTAAACTATGGTTTCGTCTATAAGAAAGTTGAAATCACGCCTAGATCTCTCTGTTAGGCATACGTTCAGCAGTTGTGTCTTTTCGGAATTGACACAAAGCAAGTTTTTGTCAAACCACTGCAACCAATTGATTGGCTTTAAAAAATGATTTTTGTTCCAGATCACCAAAATTAAAGCTGGATATTGAGAGAGAGGTATCATCTGTGAAGAGTGGCAGTTTAGTGGCTGAAGAGGATACAGGAAGATTATTAATAAATAAAAGAAATAGTATTGGACCCAGGACGGAGGCTTGTGGTACACCCCTCACGATGGAGGTGTCAGTAGAGGAATAGTGACGCACTTGCCCAGCCTCATCCACCGCACTTATCGCCACAAACTGCCTCTTCTCTTGTAGGTGTGAAGTCACCCAGTCCAAAGCCACTCCCCGAACACCCACGTCATTAATTTTTTGTAGCAACAAGCTGTGATTGACCATATCAAACGCTTTGCTCAAATCAAAAAATATCCCAGCTGTGTAGTTCTTAGAGTCTAATTGTACAACTACATCATTGACCATAATAATATAATAAGCATTTCAAGTGTACCGAGCAGTGAATTGAATATAATTGTCTATACTTCCCGGAATTTTTTTAATTAATATTTATTTAATAAATTGAAGATCATTCTGTTTTCTTAAAAAATATATATAAATTTACGGTAGTGCCTACTCATTGAGTATGGTAGAGATATTTCGAAGAAATAAATGTGCTTTAAGGATCTACTGAATACTAAAAAATATCAAAGACCATCCTTAAATGTTCCAAAGGCTTAAAAGGTAAAAATAAGGGATTTTATACTTTAAACTAATTTCAAACTTGGTATATTTATCATACATAGCAATATGAATTCAGCCTACTACAAAAATATTTTAAATTATTAACTGATTTCGTCGGTTGTGATTGTGAATTATTGAACTGCGTGACAAAATGGAATCGATTTACCAGTAACACCAATAACTTTTGAATACTTTCCTTCTTGTCGTAGAATAGGTCCATATTCACACGTAAATCACGTGTTAATAACAATTTACATACTTTCTTCACAAGTAAAGAATTACATTTATGATTTCATAGTATATTATATTTAAATATTACGTTTGTCTTATTTTTTTCTAAAAAATACGTTGTTACTTAACTTTAATACAAAATAATGAAAGAAAAGGATATGAAATTAACTTGGCATTGATAAATGGGAAGATAAACATCATCTAGTAAAGTAGCGGAAATGTTGCTCCACTGTAGGGAAACGAAACGTAAGAGCACAATCATAACATTTATGATTATTAAATATTATGTTGTACTGCTTTTTAATGGCGTAATATATCAGTGTGGTATAACCTAATGTTAACATTTTTGGGGCGATAGTGAGCTAATTCTCTGTCAAATTAGTGTATCGAGTAGTTATTTTATCCAGTTTGCTATGCAGATGGCAAGGCCAGCACCTTGTCAGTCACCCCCTTATTCCTCTGTAATCCTCAAGGATAAACTTAATAATTATTACTAAAAATTGTTAAATATCTGAATTAATTGTAATATATTTAAAAGTGTTACTAAGACGTTCGAATTAGCCTTAAGAAAGTGATATCTGTTTCTCTTTAGTCTGTGGCGTCACATAACACACAATCATTACAATATGAGTATAACATGTCAAATATTCTGGTTATAGATTTATTTAAAACATGTATGCTATCATAACACAAGATAAATACATAAATAAATAATTCACAAGGGATTTCTTCATGAATCACTCTGTTCTGAGGATGGGAAATATGGTTTACTGAAATATATATATCCATCATACTATTGTACTTAACAAATATGTTTGTTAACATTTGTATCATATTACGCTAGCTGTTTGAATCTTAAATAACAACGATTTTCTAGCTTTTAAGTCACTCACACTGTTGTACACGTTATAAATTACACAGAGCTAGTAAAGAAAATTAATAATTATGTTTTCAGAATGGATGGTTTTATATAAGCTATCATTTTTTTACGGAGTGTTTATCTATAACTATACACAATTTTGTCCTTATAAAAATGTGCATACTGTAACAGGTCCTCCAAATTGACGAGTGAATGAATTAAATTAAATAAATGATAAATTATTTTAATGAAGAAATAGATACATTTAATTAAAATAGTCACCAAACATTCAAATAATATTCGGAATTCATTGTAAATTAATAACCAGCAAGTATAGAGAAGTGGGCAGGGATATTTGTCCCATGGCAGTCGTCCGAGACGTAAACAAACACATTCCAAGTATTGTTGTCTAGACGGGTGGGGCAGGCCTGTGCAGTCTTGTCGCATAGGATGAGTCTATCTGGCGATCCAGAGGGGTGTCATTGTGACCATGCAATGGTTGAGTCCAATGTAGATGAGAGAGACGATATTGGTTGAAGGTAGGTAGCCTCTAACCATGAGAGACGCTATTGGTTGAAGGTAGGTAGCCTCTAAACATGAGAGACGCTATTGGTTGACAGTAGGTACTCTCGAACCCAATGCTCTGGATGCAACGTACTGAAGCCACGCCAGCCTCGTCCAAGCATCGAGCACTCTCATTCAAGACTCCTGAGGGGTAGGAATCCTAGCCAAACTGATGTAGTGGGTAGAGTGTATTTGCTACCTTGGGTGGCCGTTTGACTTTAAAATCAATAAATGTAGGAAAAGTAATTAGTCAAACAGTGAATAAAAATTATTTAGTAAAAGTTTGCCATAACGACAGGTGTGTGACAGGTGTGTTTACCAGATTGGAACGGGACTTGTAGTTTAAATTCACTCAAGACCACGTGGAGTTTCAACAAAACAAAGAAGAGACATAAAGATAAGTTTTAGTTATAAAATAATTTAATCATGTTATAGAAATCAGTGAAAAAAGTAATTTAATTCATTTTTGTTGTATTGAAATTCATACAAAGAAAGTAAAATCATGTAATAAATTAGCTTTTTCAAACAATAGTATTTATAAATAGTTACATTGGAAACGAAATAAAGTTCATATTCATGTGTTAAGTAGTTTCACAACACAAGCAACACTTAAAGTATGTGTAGCTTAAATTGTTGCTGTAGAATATGACATTTTGGGAACCAATTTTTTTACAAAATCTTTCTTGTATACATTTCTTAACTTGCTTATTGTCTTTCTTAAAATAAACATATATTTGGTTTTATACGAAAAAAATGCAACCACTAACCATCTGTGAATACATTTACAGTCCTGTATAGTACACAATAACGTAGCTCAACAAAGGCACCACTTGATCACACATGTCAGTCGTTGGTTAAACATTACTAATCATTGAATTTGTAAAACATTTTCAGAAAGTCAAGTGATTTAATAAGAAAATATATGCAGTGGAAGCACATGGTTAAATAATACACCTGTGTATTCCATACAACACTTGTACATCACCTAATTTGTTTTAATAACATTTAAGTGATAACTGCTAACTGTACACATAAAAAAATATTTGTTACAAAAATAAGACACCTCAAAGTTGAGTATAAAAAGTATTTACGTTAAAAGTAAAAACAACACAAATACACGTATCCATGAGCACGGAGTAGTATTGCTAAACTATATAAATTACATTTTAAGACGTAGAAATAATAATACTGCACGTACAGTAGTTAATCGTCTAGAAAATGACACTAGATGGCTGTACGTCGGGAATATTTGTAACTGTGCCAATATTATTTGATCGCCATTCACTATCAAAGTACACAATACAGTAATTGCCCATATACATCATATTGTCACGGCCATGTGTTCTGATATGGCCGCAAGTCGCACGTCACATGTACCCTGCTGTATCACATGTATATTGCTCATTGTGTACATGCTAAATACAACTAACTGTACAATACGTTTTATCTAGTAGTATTTTTTCGCAAAAGGCATCCTGGATTTAAATTAATTTTGTTTACTGTATTTAGTAATGTTATTGAGAACCTAGCTCTTTATATAATGTCAAATGTTCTATTGATTGATATAGAATTTTACACCTATAAAATATAAGCAAATAAATCACAACTTTGCCTACAATGATACACAATAATACTGGTAGGGCGACTCGGAGGTTAAAGCTTTTCCTGAAAGTTATATGTTGAAAGTTTAGCTTCCTAACTGAAGTGACGATCGGTACTTCACTCATTGAAAAACTGCCAAACAGAGCTATGGACAATATAAACTAGCTATTTGTTATATAAAAAAAAACCTAAGGTAAAATATAAATATTAACTTGAAATAAAATGACCCCCATTGATATGTGGTGGCTTAGAGCAATTTGGCTTTAATTTGGAAAGATCTGTTTTACTTATCTTTTGTTAAAAAATTTTATGCGAATTTTTTACTAGTGCTTACATTTTTCATAGTTTTTTTTTGGATAGTTCATATTAATCAGTATATAATAATTAATTGATTTTACTGATATATTCAGTGTTATCTAATAGTAGGGTTATTTTGTCTTTATCAGCTGGTACGAAGAATAGTCAACAATTTTTTAGTTGATAAATTATCTTTTGGTTTTTTTGAATGTTTAAAGACTTGTCTTATTTGAACCTTGTAATATACTTCTTGTTCAGGAGAAAGCAAACCGGCAGCGCAGTCCATGGGCATAACAAAATCCATGTTTGAATAATTGAAATTTGACTCTGTAAAGTTAAATCCTTTGTTTAGAAGAGAAGTTTCATCATAATTTAGTTGGAGTTTTGATGGATTTAGTGGATTTGGACGGAAATACTGCTATTAAAATTGTTAATGTTGCCTTCAATTTCATTTTTGGAAATAAAGCGTTCACCTCTTTGTTTAGTATTTTGATTGTAAATTAATTTTTCAAGTTTTCAAGTTTGTTTGGAATGAACACAATAAATCATCTCGTTTAAATTTTCAAACGTATCATAGAGAATATTTTCAAGTTCAGTTGCATGTAAACTTTGTATAAGTCATAGTGTATATATTTGATATGTTCACTTACATTGTCTCTTATTTTATACCAGTTTTTAATTTAATTAATTTTTTCATACGTATTCTTGAAACCAAATACGTTTGGCAGAATTCAAAGCAAATTTATAAGATTTTTATTCAGTTTTAATCTGGATATAATTATGAAATATGTAAAAAAAAACAGTACATGTACAAGTGTTTATTAGACCTGATTTGTGATAATATGTGATAATAAAGGACGGTAATATGTGATAATTTTGCAAGAATAATCCCAGGACTTAACTATTTCGGGGTTCCGTTTTTTAAATGGGGTCAACTTTTCAGGAATAATGTAACTTGAAAATATAAAGTCAGTGTTGATCAGCATTTATTAACCATAAATTTATCATTCACACATTCAAATGTTGTGTAAATAAAATTAATTGTTTTTCTAACAGTGGTGTACATTTTACGTAAATTAGGCTCCATAACAGTTTACGTTCGATCATGAAACTGTTTCAACTTATGGTACAGTTTTGTCTTCATAAAACGTTAAATAGTTATTTAAAGTTTAAGATTTTTAACCAGCTACTTGATGACAAAGTTGCGGAGATTGTATTCGTTAGGTTCTATACTCTGTCCTCTAGATATTGATGTGGTGTCCACTCAATTGTTTCCATCGACGTGGACAGTACTATAGAAGTCTGGGATGTCCTTGTTAGGTGGAATTCCGGATCTAGATTAGAGAAGAGAACTAAATATTTAGCTGAAAATCCACCAATACTACGTGGTTCAGATTCCATTATTGCTAATGCTTCTTTAGATTCCGTGGATATTAGACTATTAATAAAGTAATCTATCTATGAAACAGTCGACCTTAATTAGAAACACCCGTTCTTGTACAATAATTACACTCATTGCCTCCTGATATTCACCCATATATCTATGATAGGTGTCATTATAATGAATAATACTGTTTTATATATTTGTTATTCTTATTTCATACTACAACTGATTTAAAAACTTTCTTCTAGTGTAAATATTTATAAACACCTTATTAATAATGTAGATGAAGAAAACAATCCAAACCATGACAAAACTCTATTACTGTCAAGTAAGGGATCTTTCAAAGCGTGAAGTTCTGTTGCGGTTAGCCAAAGTTATATCAGAGGAAACATCTAAGCCGCTTAAGGTGTGAACTGTCACCTGCATTGTTTCCATAACGTCTGAAGTGAAAGATAAATTTAAATTTGTTTACTCTTTGGTAAAATATTTATAAAACCTTACGAAAAGGGTGTTTTTACATTAGTAAATATAAGTCTACCTGAAGCTGA
Organism: Stictocephala bisonia; assembly: GCA_035578905.1. Lineage (NCBI taxonomy): Eukaryota > Metazoa > Arthropoda > Insecta > Hemiptera > Membracidae > Stictocephala > Stictocephala bisonia. The sequence goes on along the minus strand of JAQJVL010001493.1, from coordinate 55,442 downwards.
ATACTTATGCTATATCTGTTATATTTCGATTAGTCATAACTATCTGTATAATTTATCTCCCAATGGTCATCATTGAAATTGGGGAAATGTTATAAATAAGATCCAGGGTAGATTAAACAAGCATAATCATTCATTTAGGATTATTAAGAGGTATTTGACAGTAATATGTAGGTTTGGTTGGGCATTTACAAATATAATTCAGATAATAATCTTTACTTTCAAATTTGGATGTTTAAAATAAGAGGATAAGAGGATGGTTTATTTATGCATTTAAACTGTTAAATTTGACGTTGCCTTGCCTGTATATTTTAGAAACTGTTACTTTTTGTATGTTAAAGCCGCTCTCACAAGATGCAAATACATACATAAATACATATGACACCAGAGGCAGGGAAACCCAGGACGGTAATATTTGATCACTAATAGGTAACAGCTTACCAGTATTTATTTTAAGTGCCAAAACGGGGATAGTATGTAACTATATGATCCATTGTTCGGGTAGACTCCCCATAATCACATGACTGATCTAGTGTCAATCCCCAATTATTCCTACTGTAGTTAAATCTTCCCTCGCAAAGCTGGAACCAATTGAACAGAGTCCACTCCCTACGAGGGAGGTTCATCCCACATACAGGTATTCCTTAAAAGTTAATAAGTACCTTATTTCGTCCATTAAACTATTTCCACGCCACAGCCTAGCTTAGAAAAAATACTGGTAAATTTTACCTACCGAACTGTAGAAATGGGTTTCGAGATTTTAACTGACCGTTCTGACGTAGGAACCTGTTTAGTGGGGAGGTGTGGGGCTGTCAAGATCTTATATAATTCTTTAAGTAGTGCCTCCTGACCTCTTATCTCCGGAGTAACTATATCACTCATCACCGAGAGCCAAGGAAGTGAAGTTGCCATGAGAGTGCCACTAATATCTTTCATTCCCCTATTAGGTTAGACATCGATCACTTTAGTGCGTTTTCTCTTTAGCCATACGGGCGCATATTATTCATCAACTGAATATACCAATGACAAAGCAGTCCTGTTCATTGGTTCCCCCAAGCTGTTCCAGCAATATGCTGCAATACATTTTGCTCTGGTTTTGATTTTAGCTGCTGTTTTTTGAAGATGGCTTTTAAACGCTAGTGATCGATCTATCGTTGGAGTTTTATACTATTTAGACAGGTATTTAATTTTCGATAAGTCTGTCTGTTACATTGGATTTGATGGGATAGAATTTAACTTCTAGGTTCTAAAATAGAAATAGGTTCTAAAATAGTAGCTGTGAAGTCCTTGGGGTTGGTAAGCTTAAGTAACATCAAGTGCATACATACATTTTCTAGACTTTATTAATGTGGTATAAATCTTGAATAAGATTGAAGAAAGTACAGCCCTTGTGACCATCCTTCAGCTGTCTATAAGAGCTTTCTTCCCGACTGAGATAAACTTTTACTATCCTGGGATTAAGCATTGACTCGACAGTTTGCTAAATAAAGTGACAGAGAAGGATTTTATAGAACTTGAATAATAAAACATGACTTCAAACTGAGCCATACCTAAGCCACTGTAAGATCAACAAGAGTTGCACATGTTTCCAGCTTCTTTTCAAACCTATTCTCCATTAATTATTTCAGAGCTAGGATCTGGTCGCTACAACTTCGGCCAGGGTGAAAACTAGTCTGCTCAACTGCAATATTATAATCAATAATGGGTGATCTTTTATTGTATAACAGCCTTTCCAGCAACTTATAACAAATAATAATAATCAATAATGGGTGATAGCTTCTAACTCGTTCAGGTTTTTTGCCAGGCTTCAGAACAGCCACTACTTTCAAACTTTTAACTTACTCTTGGATGCTTTTGGAAAATTGCCTGTAGCAAATACTATAAATTACTGTAGACTTTTTGAAGTCCTTGTTTTACTTAACTACTAGTTTGAAACAGAAATTTCAGAAAGGTACCGTCAAGTACATCAAGTTTCCCTGGTGGTATAGCGGAAAGCCCAATAGGATTAAGAACCGTTTAAGAAAATGTTAGTACTGACTTGTAATTTAAAGAGTCAATTGCACATAATTATGATGCTCCTGATGATGAAATCTGGCATCGAGGAACTGAAGAGGTAGAATTAATGTATGAATTGGGAATTGAGTTCCAGGGTTAATTTTTATGTTTGAAACGCTTACTAAATGACGACTTTTTCTTTAAAAATTGACTATTGCTATACTACTTTTATAATTGTTTTTAAATACAACCGATCCCTTACACTAGAGACCATGTACGGGTGGAAGGGAGGGCCAAAACCACAGGACGTGTATAGGCGGTAGGTAGGGCCAACACTATAGAACGTGTATTTGTGGGAGGGGGCCAACACCACAGGACGTGTATAGGTGGGAGGTAGGGCCAACACCACAGGACGTGTATAGGTGGGATGGAGGGCCAACACCACAGGACGTATATAGGTGGGAGGTAGGGCCAACACCATACGACGTGTACTGGTGGGATGGAAGGCCAACACCACAGGACGTGTATAGGTGGGAGGGAGTGCCAACACCATAGGACGTGTATAGGTGGGAGGTAGGGCCAACACCATAGGACGTGTACTGGTGGGATGGAGGGCCAACACCACAGGACATGTATAGGTGAGAAAGAGGGCCAAAATAATAGGGCGTGAATAGGCGGGAGGGAAGGCCGACAACACAGGACGTGAACAACAAAACAGAATGTGATTGGATGGAAGGGAGGGTCAGCACCACAGGACGTGTATGGGTGGGAAGGAAGGATAGATGTTTGTTTTAAAAATGGAATAAACAATTATTATTATTATTATTACGTAGTGTAATGTTGTTCATTAGAGATATATATTAAAATTATTCATGCTTTGTTGAAGATGGTTTATTCTAGCCTCTCCACAGATTAATTTAATAACGTATTTGAAAGCAACAATATACAAACGACATATATCAGGTGCTGGTCTTCAATATTTCCTGGATATATTATCTAGACAAATTTAATTATTTAAAATATAAGGTCAATAACATTTGAAATAAAACATTACAGCTATCAACAATTATATTAGAATATTTGAAACAATATATACCCTAAATATAATAAGGAAAGATAATTGGTATATGGATATATTTTTGAGTTTGGTATTTTCTGTAGTGAAACTGAATCCATTTTATGCATTCAACAGTTTATAATATACACCGTATTAAACATATATTAATTTTTTTCTTTAAAAAATCTTTTTTTATATTTCTATCATGCAAGAGTTTCTTACAACCAACCTAACTGTAATAATGATAAGTGGTTAACTGTACATTCATAATACCGATTAACTTACACGTAGAACAGTAGTTAATAATCGATTTAATTGATGTTAATATATATATATATTTAAAGTTTTTTATAAATGTAAGGTACGTATAAACTTACATATTTCTTAACATTAACTTTTTTTAAAATATAGAGATTCATTAGGTTGTAAAGATATGATGGAAAATGAAAATCGAATACCCTACTGAAATCCAATATCCAACGACAATAATTTATGCAGTGGATGGTGGATATTACTCAAAACTTCCCCGGAAGCGGATATATCAAATCACTTTTAATATCGCGAATATATCAATCATTTTCCATGTTAAACAACAGAGGTTCATTCCACGTGGCAACATACTTTAACTAATGTAGACGTTTTAACTAGTAATCGCATTGTATTCTTGAAACATGTGGTTAACTGCATTTTAAATATTGGTTTCAGATCACTAATTTTGTAAAACATATAAATTAGTGTTCGAAAAAATGAAAACAGTTTTGACACTATATACGTAATGTTACAGAAACAATTTCAATAACATATACCATATTATTATCAATCGGATAAATTATAAATGTAGTATTCTCACAAAAAATAATCTGTATTTAAAAAAAACAAATAAATTGATTTGTATATAACACTAAGACAAAATACATTTATAGCAGTTAATATTAGTAATATAAACGCCTAATATCATACTGTACAGTAACTCTATAATAAAATGAAATAAATAGTATTTATATTTATACTGGCAGTTAAGTTGGGACTATTTAAATTTCTTCCAAGTAACTTTAAAATGAGGTTCATTTTCTGCATTAATATTATATTATAATATACCAAATTTTACAAAATCTTTCCATAGAAAATCGAGACAAAAATAAAAGGCTAAGGATTACATTAAAAGGAAATGACAATAAAAGTTCAGAGGAAGCAGATACTAATAGTTAACGGTCTGGAAAGGAGATAGAAGTAAAACCAACTGATGTCGTGGTCTGGATAAGTTTGGTTTGTAGGGGCTTGACTACTGAAACATTGCTGTAGATAAAAGTTTAGTGGAAGCAGATACTAATAGTTAACGGTCTGGAAAGGAGATAGAAGTAAATCCAACTGATGTCGTGTCTGGATAAGTTGGGTTTGTTGGTGCTTGTCTACTGAAACATTGCTGTAGATAAAAGTTTAGTGGAAGCAGATACTAATAGTTAACGGTCTGGAAAGGAGATAGAAGTAAATCCAACTGATGTCGTGTCTGGATAAGTTGGGTTTGTTGGGGCTTGTCTACTGAAACATTGCTGTAGATAAAAGTTTAGTGGAAGCAGATACTAATAGTTAACGGTCTGGAAAGGAGATAGAAGTAAATCCAACTGATGTTGTGGTCTGGATAAGTTTGGTTTGTAGGGGCTTGACTACTGAAACATTGCTGTAGATAAAAGTTTAGTGGAAGCAGATACTAATAGTTAACGGTCTGGAAAGGAGATAGAAGTAAATCCAACTGATGTCGTGGTCTGGATAAGTTTGGTTTGTAAGGGCTTGACTACTGAAACGTTGCTGTAGATAAAAGTTTAGTAGAAGCAGATACTAATAGTTAACGGTCTGGAAAGGAGATAGAAGTAAAACCAACTGATGTCGTGGTCTGGATAAGTTTGGTTTGTAGGGGCTTGACTACTGAAACATTGCTGTAGATAAAAGTTTAGTGGAAGCAGATACTAATAGTTAACGGTCTGAAAGGGAAATAGAAGTAAATCCAACTGATGTCGTGGTCTGGATAAGTTTGGTTTGTAGGGGCTTGACTACTGAAACATTGCTGTAGATAAAAGTTTAGTGGAAGCAGATACTAATAGTTAACGGTCTGGAAAGGAGATAGAAGTAAATCCAACTTATGTCGTGTCTGGATAAGTTGGGTTTGTTGGGGCTTGTCTACTGAAACACTGCTGTAGATAAAAGTTCAGAGGAAGCAGATACTAATAGTTAACGGTCTGGAAAGGAGATAGAAGTATAACCAACTGATGTCGTGGTCTGGATAAGTTTGGTTTGTAGGGGATTGACTACTGAAACATTGCTGTAGATAAAAGTTTAGTGGAAGCAGATACTAATAGTTAACGGTCTGGAAAGGAGATAGAAGTAAATCCAACTGATGTCATAGTCTAGATATGTTGGGTATGTAGAGGCTTGACTACTGAAACATTGCTGTAGATAAAAGTTCAGAGGAAGCAGATATTAATAGTTAACGGCCTGGAAAGGAGATAAAAGTGAATGCAACAGCTGGCGTAGTCTGGATATGTTGGGTATGTAGAGGCTTGACTACTAAAACATTGCTGTAGATAAAAGTTCAGAGGAAGCAGATACTAATAGTTAACGGCCTGGAAAAGAGATAAAAGTGAATGCAACAGCTGGCGTAGTCTGGATATGTTATATATGTAGAGGCTTGACTACTGAAACATTGCTGTAGATAAAAGTTCAGAGGAAGCAGATACTAATAGTTAACGGCCTGGAAATGAGATAAAAGTGAATGAAACAGATGGCGTAGTCTGGATATGTTGGGTTTGTAGAGGCTTGTCTACTGGAACACTGCTGTAGATAAAAGTTTAGAGGAAGCAGATACTAATAGTTAACGGCCTAGAAATGAGATAAAAGTGAATGAAACAGATGGCGTAGTCTGGATATGTTGGGTTTGTAGAGGCTTGTCTACTGGAACACTGCTGTAGATAAAAGTTTAGAGGAATCAGATACTAATAGTTAACGGCCTGGAAATGAGATAAAAGTGAATCCAACTGCTGGCGTAGTCTGGATATGTTGGGTTCGTATGGGCTTGTCTACTGGAACACTGCTGTAGATAAAAGTTTAGAGGAAGCAGATACTAATAGTTAATGGCCTGGAAATGAGATAAAAGTGAATGAACCAGATGGCGTAGTCTGGATATGTTGGGTTTGTAGAGGCTTGTCTACTGGAACACTGCTGTAGATAAAAGTTTAGAGGAAGCAGATACTAATAGTTAACGGCCTGGAAATGAGATAAAAGTGAAAGAAACAGATGGCATAGTCTGGATATGTTGGGTATGTAGGGGCTTGACTACTGGAACACTGCTGTAGATAAAAGTTCAGAGGAAGCAGATACTAATAGTTAACGGCCTGAAAATGAGATAAAAGTGAATCCAACTGCTGGCGTAGTCTGGATATGTTGGGTTTGTAGAGGCTTGTCTACTGGAACACTGATGTAGATAAAAGTTCAGAGGAAGCAGATACTAATAGTTAACGGCCTGGAAAGGAGATATAAATGAATGCAACAGCTGGTGTAGTCTGGATATGTTGAGTTTGTAGAGGCTTGTCTACTGGAACACTGCTGTAGATAAAAGTTCAGAGGAAGCAGATACTAATAGTTAACGGCCTGGAAATGAGATAAAAGTGAATGCAACAGCTGGCGTAGTTTGGATATGTTAGGTTTGTAGGGACTTGTCTACTGAAACACTGCTGTAGATAAAAGTTCAGTGAAAGCAGATATTAATAGTTAACGGCCTGGAAATGAGATAAAAGTGAATGCAACAGCTGGCTAGTTTGGATATGTTGGGTTTGTAGGGACTTGTCTACTGAAACACTGCTGTAGATAAAAGTTCAGTGAAAGCAGATATTAATAGTTAACGGCCTGGAAATGAGATAAAAGTGAATGCAACAGCTGGCGTAGTCTGGATATGTTGGGTTTGTAGGGACTTGTCTACTGAAACACTGCTGTAGATAAAAGTTCAGTGAAAGCAGATATTAATAGTTAACGGCCTTGAAAGGAGATATAAGTGAATCCAATAGCTGGCGTAGTCTGAATAATTTGGGTTTGTAGGGACTTGTCTACTGAAACACTGCTGTAGATAAAACTTCAGAGGAAGCAGATACTAATAGTTAACGGCCTGGAAATGAAATAAAAGTGAATCCAACTGCTGGCGTAGTCTGGATATGTTGGGTTTGTAGGGGCTTGTCTACTGGAACACTGCTGTAGATAAAAGTTTAGTGGAAGCAGATACTAATAGGTTACGGCCTGGAAAGGAGATATAAGTGAATCCAACAGTTGGCGTAGTCTGGATATGTTGGGTTTGTAGGGGCTTGATTACTGAAACATTGCTGTAGATAAAAGTTCAGTGGAAGCAGATACTAATAGTTAACGGCCTGGAAATGAGATAAAAGTGAATGCAACAGCTGGCGTAGTCTCGATATGTTGGGTATGTAGGGGCCTGTCTACAGAAACACTGCTGTAGATAAAAGTTCAGTAATAGTTAACGGTCTGGAAAGGAGATAGAAGTGAATCCAACTGATGTCGTAGTCTGGATATGTTGGGTTTGTAGGGGCTTGTCTACTGAAACACTGCTGTAGATAAAAGTTCAGTGGAAGCAGATACTAATAGTTAACGGTCTGGAAAGGAGATAGAAGTAAATCCAACTGATGTCGTGGTCTGGATAAGTTTGGTTTGTAGGGGCTTGACTACTGAAACATTGCTGTAGATAAAAGTTTAGTGGAAGCAGATACTAATAGTTAACGGTCTGGAAAGGAGATAGAAGTAAATCCAACTGATGTCGTGGTCTGGATAAGTTTGGTTTGTAGGGGCTTGACTACTGAAACATTGCTGTAGATAAAAGTTTAGTGGAAGCAGATACTAATAGTAAACGGCCTGGAAATGAGATAAAAGTGAATGCAACAGCTGGCGTAGTCTGGATATGTTGGGTATGTAGGGGCCTGTCTACTGAAACACTGCTGTAGATAAAAGTTCAGTAATAGTTAACGGTCTGGAAAGGAGATAGAAGTGAATCCAACTGATGTCGTAGTCTGGATATGTTGGGTTTGTAGGGGCTTGTCTACTAAAACACTGCTGTAGAAAAAAGTTCAGTGAAAGCAGATATTAATAGTTAACGGCCTGGAAATGAGATAAAAGTGAATGCAACAGCTGGCGTAGTCTGGATATGTTGGGTTTGTAGGGACTTGTCTACTGAAACACTGCTGTAGATAAAAGTTCAGTGAAAGCAGATATTAATAGTTAACGGCCTTGAAAGGAGATATAAGTGAATCCAATAGCTGGCGTAGTCTGAATAATTTGGGTTTGTAGGGACTTGTCTACTTAAACACTGCTGTAGATAAAACTTCAGAGGAAGCAGATACTAATAGTTAACGGCCTGGAAACGAAATAAAAGTGAATCCAACTGCTGGCGTAGTCTGGATATGTTGGGTTTGTAGGGGCTTGTCTACTGGAACACTGCTGTAGATAAAAGTTTAGTGGAAGCAGATACTAATAGTTAACGGTCTGGAAAGGAGATATAAGTGAATCTAACAGCTGGCGTAGTCTGGATATGTTGGATTTGTAGGGGCTTGACTACTGAAACATTGCTGTAGATAAAAGTTCAGTGGAAGCAGTTACTAATAGTTAACGGCCTGGAAATGAGATAAAAGTGAATGCAACAGCTGGCGTAGTCTGGATATGTTGGGTATGTCTACTGAAACACTGCTGTAGATAAAAGTTCAGTAATAGTTAACGGTCTGGAAAGGAGATAGAAGTGAATCCAACTGATGTCGTAGTCTGGATATGTTGGGTTTGTAGGAACTTGTCTACTGAAACACTGCTGTAGATAAAAGTTCAGTGAAAGCAGATATTAATAGTTAACGGCCTGGAAAGGAGATAGAAGTGAATCCAATAGCTGGCGTAGTCTGGATATTTTGGGTTCGTATGGGCTTGTCTACTGGAACACTGCTGTAGATAAAAGTTCAGTGAAAGCAGACATTAATAGTTAACGGCCTGGAAAGGAGATAGAAGTAAAACCAAATGATGTCGTGGTCTGGATATGTTTGGTTTGTAGGGGCTTGACTACTGAAAAATTGCTGTAGATAAAAGTTTAGTGGAAGCAGATACTAATAGTTAACGGTCTGGAATGGAGATAGAAGTAAATCCAACTGATGTCATAGTCTAGATATGTTGGGTATGTAGAGGCTTGACTACTGAAACATTGCTGTAGATAAAAGTTCAGAGGAAGCAGATATTAATAGTTAACGGCCTGGAAAGGAGATAAAAGTGAATGCAACAGCTGGCGTAGTCTGGATATGTTGGGTATGTAGAGGCTTGACTACTAAAACATTGCTGTAGATAAAAGTTCAGAGGAAGCAGATACTAATAGTTAACGGCCTGGAAAGGAGATAAAAGTGAATGCAACAGCTGGCGTAGTCTGGATATGTTATATATGTAGAGGCTTGACTACTGAAACATTGCTGTAGATAAAAGTTCAGAGGAAGCAGATACTAATAGTTAATGGCCTGGAAATGAGATAAAAGTGAATGAACCAGATGGCGTAGTCTGGATATGTTGGGTTTGTAGAGGCTTGTCTACTGGAACACTGCTGTAGATAAAAGTTTAGAGGAAGCAGACACTAATAGTTAACGGCCTGGAAATGAGATAAAAGTGAATGAAACAGATGGCATAGTCTGGATATGTTGGGTATGTAGGGGCTTGACTACTGGAACACTGCTGTAGATAAAAGTTCAGAGGAAGCAGATACTAATAGTTAACGGCCTGAAAATGAGATAAAAGTGAATCCAACTGCTGGCGTAGTCTGGATATGTTGGGTTCGTATGGGCTTGTCTACTGGAACACTGCTGTAGATAAAAGTTTAGAGGAAGCAGATACTAATAGTTAATGGCCTGGAAATGAGATAAAAGTGAATGAACCAGATGGCGTAGTCTGGATATGTTGGGTTTGTAGAGGCTTGTCTACTGGAACACTGCTGTAGATAAAAGTTTAGAGGAAGCAGATACTAATAGTTAACGGCCTGGAAATGAGATAAAAGTGAATGAAACAGATGGCATAGTCTGGATATGTTGGGTATGTAGGGGCTTGACTACTGGAACACTGCTGTAGATAAAAGTTCAGAGGAAGCAGATACTAATAGTTAACGGCCTGAAAATGAGATAAAAGTGAATCCAACTGCTGGCGTAGTCTGGATATGTTGGGTTTGTAGAGGCTTGTCTACTGGAACACTGCTGTAGATAAAAGTTCAGAGGAAGCAGATACTAATAGTTAACGGCCTGGAAAGGGGATATAAATGAATGCAACAGCTGGTGTAGTCTGGATATGTTGAGTTTGTAGAGGCTTGTCTACTGGAACACTGCTGTAGATAAAAGTTCAGAGGAAGCAGATACTAATAGTTAACGGCCTGGAAATGAGATAAAAGTGAATGCAACAGCTGGCGTAGTTTGGATATGTTAGGTTTGTAGGGACTTGTCTACTGAAACACTGCTGTAGATAAAAGTTCAGTGAAAGAAGATATTAATAGTTAACGGCCTGGAAATGAGATAAAAGTGAATGCAACAGCTGGCTAGTTTGGATATGTTGGGTTTGTAGGGACTTGTCTACTGAAACACTGCTGTAGATAAAAGTTCAGTGAAAGCAGATATTAATAGTTAACGGCCTGGAAATGAGATAAAAGTGAATGCAACAGCTGGCGTAGTCTGGATATGTTGGGTTTGTAGGGACTTGTCTACTGAAACACTGCTCTAGATAAAAGTTCAGTGAAAGCAGATATTAATTGTTAACGGCCTTGAAAGGAGATATAAGTGAATCCAATAGCTGGCGTAGTCTGAATAATTTGGGTTTGTAGGGACTTGTCTACTGAAACACTGCTGTAGATAAAACTTCAGAGGAAGCAGATACTAATAGTTAACGGCCTGGAAAGGAGATATAAGTGAATCCAACTGCTGGCGTAGTCTGGATATGTTGGGTTTGTAGGGGCTTGTCTACTGAAACACTGCTGTAGATAAAAGTTTAGTGGAAGCAGATACTAATAGTTAACGGCCTGGAAAGGAGATATAAGTGAATCCAACTGCTGGCGTAGTCTGGATATGTTGGGTTTGTAGGGACTTGTCTACTGAAACACTGCTGTAGATAAAAGTTCAGTGGAAGCAGATACTAATAGTTAACGGCCTGGAAATGAGATAAAAGTGAATGCAACAGCTGGCGTAGTCTCGATATGTTGGGTATGTAGGGGCCTGTCTACAGAAACACTGCTGTAGATAAAAGTTCAGTAATAGTTAACGGTCTGGAAAGGAGATAGAAGTGAATCCAACTGATGTCGTAGTCTGGATATGTTGGGTTTGTAGGGGCTTGTCTACTGAAACACTGCTGTAGATAAAAGTTCAGTGAAAGCAGATACTAATAGTTAACGGCCTGGAAAGGAGATAGAAGTGAATCCAATAGCTGGCGTAGTCTGGATATGTTGGGTTCGTATGGGCTTGTCTACTGGAACACTGCTGTAGATAAAAGTTTAGTGATAGTTAACGGTCTGGAAAGGAGATATAAGTGAATCCAACTGATGTCGTAGTCTGGATAAGTTGGGTTTGTTGGGGCTTGTCTACTGAAACACTGCTGTAGATAAAAGTTCAGTGAAAGCAGACATTAATAGTTAACGGCCTGGAAAGGAGATAGAAGTGAATCCAACTGATGTCGTGGTCTGGATAAGTTGGGTTTGTTGGTGCTTGTCTACTGAAACACTGCTGTAGATAAAAGTTCAGTGATAGTTAACGGTCTGGAAAGGAGATAAAAGTGAATCCAACTGATGTCGTGGTCTGGATAAGTTGGGTTTGTTAGGGCTTTTCTACTGAAACACTGCTGTAGATAAAAGTTCAGTGAAAGCAGACATTAATAGTTAACGGCCTGGAAAGGAGATAGAAGTAAATCCAACTATTGTCGTGTCTGGATAAGTTGGGTTTGTTGGTGCTTGTCTACTGAAACATTGCTCTAGATAAAAGTGTAGTGGAAGCAGATACTAATAGTTAACGGTCTGGAAAGGAGATAGAAGTAAATCCAACTGATGTTATGTCTGGATAAGTTGGGTTTGTTGGGGCTTGTTTACTGAAACATTGCTGTAGATAAAAGTTTAGTGGAAGCAGATACTAATAGTTAACGGTCTGGAAAGGAGATAGAAGTAAATCCAACTGATGTCGTGGTCTGGATAAGTTTGGTTTGTAGGGGCTTGACTAGTGAAACATTGCTGTAGATAAAAGTTTAGTGGAAGCAGATACTAATAGTTAACGGTCTGGAAAGGAGATAGAAGTAAATCCAACTGATGTCGTGGTCTGGATAAGTTTGGTTTGTAGGGGCTTGACTACTGAAACATTGCTGTAGATAAAAGTTTAGTGGAAGCAGATACTAATAGTTAACGGTCTAAAAAGGAGATAGAAGTAAAACCAACTGATGTCGTGGTCTGGATAAGTTTGGTTTGTATGGGCTTGACTACTGAAACATTGCTGTAGATAAAAGTTTAGTGGAAGCAGATACTAATAGTTAACGGTCTGGAAAGGAGATAGAAGTAAATCCAACTGATGTCGTGGTCTGGATAAGTTTGGTTTGTAGGGGCTTGACTACTGAAACATTGCTGTAGATAAAAGTTTAGTGGAAGCAGATACTAATAGTAAACGGCCTGGAAATGAGATAAAAGTGAATGCAACAGCTGGCGTAGTCTGGATATGTTGGGTATGTAGGGGCCTGTCTACTGAAACACTGCTGTAGATAAAAGTTCAGTAATAGTTAACGGTCTGGAAAGGAGATAGAAGTGAATCCAACTGATGTCGTAGTCTGGATATGTTGGGTTTGTAGGGGCTTGTCTACTGAAACACTGCTGTAGAAAAAAGTTCAGTGAAAGCAGATATTAATAGTTAACGGCCTGGAAATGAGATAAAATTGAATGCAACAGCTGGCGTAGTCTGGATATGTTGGGTTTGTAGGGACTTGTCTACTGAAACACTGCTGTAGATAAAAGTTCAGTGAAAGCAGATATTAATAGTTAACGGCCTTGAAAGGAGATATAAGTGAATCCAATAGCTGGCGTATTCTGAATAATTTGGGTTTGTAGGGACTTGTCTACTTAAACACTGCTGTAGATAAAACTTCAGAGGAAGCAGATACTAATAGTTAACGGCCTGGAAACGAAATAAAAGTGAATCCAACTGCTGGCGTAGTCTGGATATGTTGGGTTTGTAGGGGCTTGTCTACTGGAACACTGCTGTAGATAAAAGTTTAGTGGAAGCAGATACTAATAGTTAACGGTCTGGAAAGGAGATATAAGTGAATCCAACAGCTGGCGTAGTCTGGATATGTTGGATTTGTAGGGGCTTGACTACTGAAACATTGCTGTAGATAAAAGTTCAGTGGAAGCAGTTACTAATAGTTAACGGCCTGGAAATGAGATAAAAGTGAATGCAACAGCTGGCGTAGTCTGGATATGTTGGGTATGTAGGGGCCTGTCTACTGAAACACTGCTGTAGATAAAAGTTCAGTAATAGTTAACGGTCTGGAAAGGAGATAGAAGTGAATCCAACTGATGTCGTAGTCTGGATATGTTGGGTTTGTAGGGGCTTGTCTACTGAAACACTGCTGTAGATAAAAGTTCAGTGAAAGCAGATACTAATAGTTAACGGCCTGGAAAGGAGATAGAAGTGAATCCAATAGCTGGCGTAGTCTGGATATGTGGGTTCGTATGGGCATGTCTACTGGAACACTGCTGTAGATAAAAGTTCAGTGAAAGCAGACATTAATAGTTAACGGCCTGGAAAGGAGATAGAAGTAAATCCAACTGATGTCGTGTCTGGATAAGTTGGGTTTGTTGGTGCTTGTCTACTGAAACATTGCTGTAGATAAAAGTTTAGTGGAAGCAGATACTAATAGTTAACGGTCTGGAAAGGAGATAGAAGTAAATCCAACTGATGTCGTGTCTGGATAAGTTGGGTTTGTTGGGGCTTGTCTACTGAAACATTGCTGTAGATAAAAGTTTAGTGGAAGCAGATACTTATAGTTAACGGTCTGGAAAGGAGATAGAAGTAAATCCAACTGATGTCGTGGTCTGGATAAGTTTGGTTTGTAGGGGCTTGACTAGTGAAACATTGCTGTAGATAAAAGTTTAGTGGAAGCAGATACTAATAGTTAACGGTCTGGAAAGGAGATAGAAGTAAATCCAACTAATGTCATGGTCTGGATAAGTTTGGGGAAACAGATCATCAGATCACCATTTGGGGAAACAGAAACAGAGGTTTTGTCTACAAAAATACAAATATTCACCCGATTTACACTTTAGAGAGAATAATAATAACAAGAATCCTTTAAGTTTGCGGAATGTGAACCATTTATCACCGTAGGGACCTTTCCGTTAATTCACTACCACTACATTTTAGTTACTTCACTGCCAATACTTTTTATCGCAATTACGGTTAGGTTAGGTGGCTACTAAAGTTGATCACAAACTGGTAAATCCAATGATTGACTTACCGGCGAATGCACTCTCCGTGTGTAAGTTCTTGGAAAGAGATAATATGAGGCCAGTGGTATCGGATTCCGGATAGAGAATACCACAGTGGACGTAAAAATGAGTGGGGAACAGTTTTTATAGTAATATAATTTTTATGAAGCAGTATCGAATTAATAGAAACCACAAAAATGTAGTGGTAGTGAATTACGGAAAAGATCCGTCATCATCTCCTAAGGCGGTGAATTACCTCTGAGACCAGGACTATTCTGGTTATAATTTATTAGTATAACTAAGTTATACTAATAACTTAAATAAAAAAGATAAAAATAAATCTTGGTAAATCTTGTCGAATTGTCATACTTTAGCTACGTCAAAGAATATCTGACAGTTGAAAGAGCTGACTACAGAATGTATTATATAGGGCAGACATGAGTAGATGACATCGGTTGTGGATCGACCTTTTTGTAAATCTAAAGTTATTTTGTGACAGTATAATGTTCTCGTCCATGAACAAAGACTTAACTTTGTAATACAGATACTAAATACTAAACCACAATGCTACTACCCCGTAAATGACATTCACAGGGTGGTTTTTATGTCAGTTAACCCCACATTTGTTTCTACAGCTTATAAAATTTTATCTTTTTGAATGTGGTATTAAATTAATACTAACGCACACTACGTTTATAGCCCACAATCTAGAATTCACTTTCAAAATTGTAAATAGGAATGTGGCCATGTGGTATGTCATTTAGCACCATTATTTCAAGCTAAAAACAATAGCTCAAAAATAGTCAAATAAAAATGTTTCGTTATTTAGATTTCAATAATCTTGTTATTTTATTTATTTGGTCATCATCTATGTATTTTCCTAATAAAAAATTATATTTGTTAACCCCCTAACTTATTTGCAGTGTTTAGTTACCTTTTTGAATATTCCATCAAATTAAAACTATCCCACATTACATTTAGGGTGTTTCAATGTTATTGGGAATCATTTTAGGTTTAAAATCTAGTGAACAAATTCATAACTGTGAGGCCATATGATACATCATTTAACATTGCCATTTCAAGCTGTAAACTTTAGTGCAATAAGAATTTATTTCCTTCCTTAGGTATTAATTATTAATTTTTTTTTAAACTACTAATGACCTAAGTATTTTACTAATTAAAATTAATTTATCGTGGGTTAAACAAAACAACATTTTTGTATTTATTGTGGTTTTGGAATACCCATTAAATTAAAATGTGTTTATGTTAGTTAAGAACTTACATAGATATGTACAACTAAATGAAATAAGAAAATACTAAACAGCAAAAAAGTACATGACTTTTTTTCTTCTATTTGTGGTATAGTTCTTAGCTTGAAATGGAATTTTTAAACGACTGTAAAACTTTCTCCACCAAGTAAAACTTTTACTTCCTCCAAAACTCAAAATGTTTAATAAATGTTAAATCACAAATTAATATTCTACAAATTATGAGAAATAATTTAACCTTAATGACTCGCTTAGCTAATGTAGGAAACCAGGACCTGGAATAACTATTGACACTGGTGAAAGTACAACTCATATTTATTTTTACAGTATATCATCTTGACAATCCCTTCCAAAATATTACAATTATTATCTTAACCTATTTTACACTATACACATTCTATGATATACCCTTCTCATCCAGTAACAGACAATACAAATTATTCGTTTTAGAAATCTTAAATCAAATTACCTTTAACATTGGCTTAATATACAGTCCGGTAAATCAAGAAATTCAAGAAATATTATTTACAAAAAGCGACAACAAACTCCTGTACTATTGAATCACAATCTTCTAAATACATTAACATTAGGGAGGACCAGCAGCTGGAGGTCCAACTACCTAGGCTTCGTCAACCCGCCCTGCAGAGAAAACACGGGTCACATTAAGTATCGAACTAAACAAGTATTATACATGCAAAACGTCTATACTAACAAGTGAAAATAATATATTCAATGACAAGTTATACTCAAGAAATAATCAATTAATGATGTCCAATCAAAACTAACAATCAAACAATAATATACATACCTTACTAACTATGACGACCTAATCAAATTACCGTACGATTTAAGTTATATTATTTTACAAATATCTTTCAAGAGATAAGTTAAATATATTCAAATGACCCTAGTTGCTATACTTTATTCTTCCCAAGAATTATCCAACATTTATGGTTTATATATTTAACCCAATATTTATTTATTTACTATATATGTATATCAACTCAAAACAATCACCTACATGGATGGATTTACAACCACAATGATCAATTACATGGATTTACATATTTATATATTTACAATTTTAAATTAACAATCTTAACAAATTAACTTATACCAGACTCAATTCTCTCAATCAGTGAATTATATTTACTATTAAATTACGATTAATATTAGCTTCTATATGAGTAATGTACTGTCTGTCGGCTTACGCTTTGGTCTAGGTAAAACGTAATTGCACGCCCTTACAAAATTTCCTGTCATCTACAAAATTATTATTTTCGTTTCCCTTTAACCCTGGAGGTGTTAAACAAATTTAACATACCCCTGGACTCTATGTCTCCTGCAGGTATGGGGTGTCCACGGGCCGTAGAAGATTCGGTGTCCGCTTGTCCCTCAGGGTCATGAGAGGCTGGTTGGGTCTGAAGTCGCTTGCAGTCCCATGGGGGTGGGTGGAGTCGCTTGCAGTCACTTGAGGTGGCTTCTCTGGCACTCAGGGTAGGCTCAAGTCCAGTTGTCCCTCAGGTTCAGGTTGGCCACTCGTAAAATCCTCCGGGGGTCGATATCGCTAAGGGTTGGACCGTGGCTCCAAGTCTTCCTCCTAGCTCGTCCCGTGTTTTCTCTGCAGGGCGGGTTGACGAAGCCTAGGTAGTTGGACCTCTCCAGCTGCTGGTCCTCCCTATTGGTCAATTTCCCGTTGTCCTATCACTTTCATATCTCTCCTCAGACTCCTCTTTTCTTTCCCAACTCTCTCCCTAGTATCTCATTCCCCCTGCCACTCAATGGACATGCCTCTAATTTCGGAAATATCAATTACTATCGGTAGTCCTTTAACGGATCACTCTATAGGCCCGTTTTCATGGTGGGCGTGACCTCCTCCTCTCCGGAGCTTCTGCTGATTCTCCGCCGCCTCAGCATTCATCGTCCTAATTTTTGGTGAGTCTAAAACCTTATTATTCTGCTTATCATGTGTACAGTGCTGACCTTGCTTCCTTAACATCCGATCCCTTGCTTTTTGAGTTAACTCAAATTTACCTACTCCACTTCCTGTACCATATTTCCTGTTATAATAAAACCTTTTTCTCATCCTTACTGTTAATCTTTATTTAAATGTTATTATTATTATTATTATTATTATTAAAATGTTATCATAATGTTCGTAAATATGAGAGAATCTTGTGCAAACGTGTTGCAGTTCAGTAAACCTCAAAGGTTTACATGACATATCATATGGTGATGTTTCCATTTAACATTTCGAAATTTATACCTAGATCTGGGACCCTAAGTCTTCACTTCAGAATGTTGAAACTCTCTGAATGTAGTGTATGTTAATATTAATTTAACGGAATAATCAAAAGGGAAATATTCTATAAACTTTGGAAACAAGTGTGGAGCAAACTCACCCTACCCTGTAACTTAAATGGCCCAGTTATATAATTTACAATAGTATTTCAGGACTGTGACCGACTTACATGAGACTAATAATATTGAAAAAAGAAGAAAAATCATTAAATATATTTTACCAACAATTAACCAGAGAAGCTAACAAATGAATCTTATTATAACATAGAAATGTTGTTCTCTTCCAGGTTTTTACAAAGTTTTTCTTGGATTTTATAAAGTGATTTTAAAAATTAATACCATTCTATTTTTATTTAGTAAAATACATAACTCGAAATTTATAGGTCATAGAATAGCGTTGCAGGGAGGGCAATGCTTAGGCAAGAATGAACTGAATGTTCAAAGTGTCAAGATCTGTTGGGGTTAGCCTAAGTTATATTATTTGATATTTCTAAGCCTCTTTGAATGGGAACTGTCACCTGTTGATACTTTCAACATCTTAGACCCGCAAACTGGAAACTTTCTTAATAATACATGGATATAGTTTCACCACTTTTTTTACAAGATTATTTCGAAAAAAATAGTAAAACTTAATTATTTAATTTCTAATTACTGTTATTATAAAAAGTTACAACACATTTTTACACAATAATTGCATTTTTTCAATTTAAAAAGAAATCAAATACAATTTTCACCATTATAAAACCTTGAGCAAATGTCATAAGGATTTATAACAAGCCTTGGTAAGCGTTATTTACGAGGAATTTAAATTGATTTGAAAAAATAATTTTTCTATATAGGGTGTTTCAGACTACTAGGCAACTCTCTAATTTTATCGTCTAAATGAATTGATGTAGAACACATCCTCTAACTGTAACTCTATATTTTCGACCACAAAGAATTTAAAATCTGGATACTGGGGTAAGAAATATAAATGAGTATCAGACTGAAAATATGTCATATACAACGTGATTCTGTCATATACAAGTACCTTAGTTGTAACAGTCATATACAAGACTATTAATAAAGAGCTCTTTGTAAGGACCAGCTCACCTTGGTTATTAACTATCGCCACTTCAACATTCCTTACAATCATACATCTACGAGTGGCACTTTATAAATTAATAGTGAGTTGATTAATAATGAGGTAATAAGTTACATCATGTTTAAACTTCATCATGTATCTACTAAACGAACATAGTTTTATGTCGAAACAGTAAACACTTGACGGCAGGTTGTAGAGCGTCCAGTGTTATTATCACTTCAAACAGTAATTCCCCTAGTAATGGCATAACAGAATGTCAGATGTCAGCTGCAGGTATGTAGTTTGCACTGTGCTTTATACTGTTGTATCACCATGATAGGTAAACGTCACCACCTCACTGTTAAGATCAATTGGGATCACTCACTGACTCACTCACGTACTGTACTCAATTATTATGAGAGTAATAAACTTACTTTTGGACACAAGTAGACCCATACAAGTACAGACGAAATGACCCACCTACAGTGGTAATGTCAGAGTCATAAAAGCTCAAACACTTTGTAAAGGTAGTTTTGGGAGTGGAAAATTGCGTATTTCCTGTTAAAACATATTACCTCAGTTGAAGAGAACACAGTTTCGTTATAACAGCAGTGTAATTTTATTTTTCTATTACAAAAAAATTCAGCCCAAAACAGATGAGACCCCTTTTGTCCCTTTTGCGTGTGTGTGTTTATGCGTGCGTGTGTGTGTGTGTGTGTGTGTGTGTGTGTGTGTGTGTGTGTGTGTGTGTGTGTGTGTGTGTGTGTTTGTTAGTTTTACTCGATCACGAAAAACTACTGAACCCAGTTATCTTAAATTTGGCATGCTTAGGGTCTCTTGTTAACACATAGGTCTATATATATTTTTAAATTCCATCAGGAACCACCCCAAGGGTTATAAGAAGTGTCAATGCAACCCCTATGGCAATACAAATTTGACAATTTAAAGAAGATATCTAATAATACTTTCAACTTAAAATCCTTCCAAAATACTTTTCAACTTAAAAATATTTATGAGCAGTGTTCCAGTAGACAAGCACCAACAAACCCAACTTATCCAGACTACGACATCAGTTGGATTCACTTCTATCTCCTTTCCAGACCGTTAACTATCACTGAACTTTTATCTACAGCAGTGTTTCAGTAGACAAGCCCCAACAAACCCAACTTATCCAGACCACGACATCAGTTGGATTCACTTCTATCTCCTTTCAAGACCGTTAACTATAGTAGTATAAATATAGTTGAATTAGACCCACTTTGACCTTTGGACTTTCAAGATGGCGGCGGTCACGTGACCGGATCCAAGATGGCGGCCGGAACCGGATCCAAGATGGCGGCCGGAACCGGATCCAAGATGGCGGCGCCCATTTCCCGCCAAATTTTCTAACCTCACTTTTCCTAACCTCAAATTCCCACCAAATTTTCTAACCTCACTTTTCCTAACCTCAAATTTCCCTCAAATTCCTAAATTTCCCTCCAAATTCCCACATCATACTATATGAAATACACTGTTAACCTTATTATACTATATAAAATTCATTGTTAACCTAACTTTTTCCGTGTTATACTATATAAAATGCACTGTTAACCTTGTTATACTATATAAGATACACTATATAAAATACAGTCTTAACCTAACTTTTTCCATGTTATACTATATAAAATTCACTTTTTTGTCCAATATGGCGTCTTTTTCCATGATATACTATATAAAATTCACTTTTTTGTCCAATATGATGTCTTTTTCCATGTTATACTATATAAAATGAACTTTTTTTGTCCAATATGGCGTCTTTCCCTCCTCAAAATTCCCTCCCAAAATTCCTCATCCAATATGGCGGACTTTACACTATAATAAATGTAAAAAGATGACAACCGGATCCAATATGGCGACCTTTCCTTTCGGATACTTCCGGCGACCGTCGGCTACCTTCGTACACGTCGTCTGCTGGTCGGGCACGCATGCGCACCTTGTTACTCTACTCTTTGTGCTCAACCCGATCGCAGCGCCCCTAGCGGCAACGTCAATCGTAGCGGACCTGGTGGCATTAGCTGTGCGTGGGTGACGCATGCGCATGGACTTGCTACTCTGTGGCAATATACACCATAACAAAGCGCGCATGCGCGGGAACTTGCTACTCTACTTATATATACACTATAACAAATTTAATATTCCATACACTACTCCATATACTCTATGTGCTCGACCCGATCGTAGCGCATCTGGTGGCAATTTCCCAAAACATAATATATATTAAACAAATTAGACATCACTTGACCTCAAAGGTCATCTGTTATCACATCTGCTTCCGTTACCACACAGGATGACGTAATCAGAGTTTCATGTCTTGACAGGCGTGTGACCTAATTGTCACCTTCAAAATTCAAAATTTTAGGACGACCAGTATGACTTACTACGTATTGATTTTAAACTAGTAAATAACGAAAAACAATTGGTTAAATGGACAGCTAGTCCCAGACTTAAAAATTTTCCCATCCTTTCCATGACTGACTACCACTCCCTTACCTCCTTACTTTCTTATCACTCGCACTAATGGCGTCAATCGGTTCACTTGCCTCTCTCGCTGCAGTGGAACTTTGTAAAACCTTTAACAACATTTTCGAAATTAAACAATTAAACATTCCAAAATCAATTCAACAATACTTGATACAAATTTACTTTTCTAAAAAAGACGGTCCACCATAGTATCACTTTGAAAACGTGAGGCTGGACACTTTTCTAAATTGGCCAGTCCCATTCCTCAACCCACATGTAATGGTAAAAGCTGGCTTTTATTATTTAAATTATAGTGATGCAGTTCGCTGTTTCTCATGTGGTATACATATTGGATGTTGGGAAGAGGGTGATGTTCCATTTGATGAGCATAAAAAATACTCTCCAAACTGTAGGTTTGTTAATGGCCTACCTTTAATTCAATTTGCTGGTAGAGATGTTTGTGGAAATAATTAGCTGAATTTTGCAGCTAACAGTGCCTGTACCTTTCGAACAACTGTATGAATGTGGCTCTGGGGTGTAAAAACCCGTATCCAAAAGCGAATGTGGCTCTGGGGCGTAAAAACCCGTATCCAAAAGCGAATGTGTGTTGCTCGTTAGGTAAGGCTTTACAATTGGCAGGGAGGCAGTAAACTTTATTTCTATTATTTTTATGGTCGACTGCCACCGTATAGAGCGAGGTTGGGGCAATATACACCAAAAAATCCAAATAAATTGTTAAACTTTACCTAAACCCTTCCATTCTTCCACTATGAGTGTAAGAGAGCAGATAGCAAGGGAGCTACATGCTCCAGTTAGAAAAAAATTCTCTACTAGACCTGTAGAAGTTAAGGGAATACAAGACTTGTTCCAAGCTGACTTGGTCGAAATGATACCATACTCAAAGTTTAACAAGGGCTACAAGTACATTCTCACAGTAATCAACTGCTTTACCAAATACGCTTACGCAATACCAGTTAAGGACAAGTCTGGACAGGAAATCGTTAAAGCCATAACACCCGTATTAAAGTCCAATAAAATGAAACATTTACAAACAGATGCGGGTAAAGAATTCTACAACGTAGGATTCACAAAGTTGATGAATAGCAATAGTATAAACCATTACTCGAGCTACAGTGATAAGAAGGCGTCCATCGTAGAGCGGTTCAACCGCAGTCTCAAAGCATTAATGTGGCGAAAGTTCACGGAGCAAGGTAAGTATCAATGGGTCAAGATACTACCTTCTTTGTTGGAAGAATACAACAGAAGAATACACAAAACTATTGGCATGGCTCCAAGTCATGTGAACAAAAGAAACGAAAACATAGTCAGAAAAAACATTAATAAAAATAGACAAAAATACAAGAAAGTGGATAAAAAGGTCCGTTTTAAAGTAGGCGACAAGGTGAGGATAAGTAAGTATAAAAAAGTCTTTGACAAAGGATACCTACCCAACTGGACTAACGAGATATTTACTGTGTACAAAGTCCAAACTACTATTCCTACAACCTACCTCCTCAAAGACCATACTGGTGACGTCATCAAAGGAAGTTTCTACGAAAAAGAGCTACAAAAATCCAAAACAGATGATGTATACCTGGTTGAAAAAGTACTTAGAAAAAAAGGAAACAAAGTATTAGTTAAATGGGCAGGATATGACGGTAAACACAATACATGGGTGAACAAGAATGACTTGGTATAAATAAAGGCTTCCCTTACACTTTCATTCATAACTCAACAATGCGTGTTATTGAACAGGACACAAAGCTACCTGTCGAAAACTTTGACATGTACACTATACGCACAGGTAGTGACATTAAACACGGACCATTATTTCCATCCACTATAAGGTGCATAGTGGCTGGACCTAGTAGTTGTGGTAAAACGAACGTTGTTTTCAACATGTTGTTCGATCCAAACGGATTAAGGTTCGAAAATGTTTACATTTTCTCAAAGTCCCTATATCAACCCAAGTATCAATTTTTAAAAAGTGTTTTACCCGAGGAAATTGGATACTTTGTATTTGATGAAAACACTAAAGTTATACCACCTAAAGAAGCTAAAAACAATTCCATTATGATTTTTGACGACATTGCATGTGAAAAACACGATAATATACGCAACTACTTTACCATGGGTTGACATAATAACATTGATTCCTTTTATATAGGACAAACTTATAGTAGGATACCCAAACAGTTGGTGAGAGATAATACAAACTTGATTATTTTATTCAAACAGGACGAAACAAATCTCAAACATGTTAACAATGACCATGTAAATACGGACATGACTTTTGAAAAGTTTCGAGAAATGTGCGCTTTAGCTTGGAAAGATAAGTACAGTTTTTTCTGTATTAGTAAGGACTGTGAATTGGATAAAGGGAGATACAGAGTTAGCTTTGACAAGTTTCTAGTCTCGTAATATAAATACGACCTACTTTAATTTTCAATAACAGTTAGTGACAAGCCTCTGTGTGGTCCACAACTAGAACAAACTCTTTGTAACATGTCGCAAAACAGTAAACATCAAACTCTTACGAGAAGAATTATACAGCTGCAAGATGCTGTCCGCCGCAAGTATCGTGCTTTCAAGTTGGGTAACATGTATACCGAACAAACATTAGAAAAACAGTACAAACCAATTTTAAGTGAACTTAGAAACAAAGCAGATATAAAAAATGAACCAAAGGAGGAGCCTATGGACCTCAGTGTAGACGAGCAGGATAATTTTAAGCCAGACTATATGTCAACGCCTAAAGGACCATCGTTTATTCAAGACACACAAGTGTTTGAAACATCGTCTCCCCCTCCACCCTCAGTTAGCCAATTGATACAAAGTCTTGCAAAGTTTCACGAGGCGTCACAGTACGTTTTAGAGACATTTAACGCGCCCATAACACAAAAATACATGTTAAAACTTTTAAAAGACGAAGCCGGTGTTAAGAATAAAATGGACAACATATACGGACCACATATAGACGGTGATAAATTAATGGTGGGTAATCAACTGCTTACATTTGACAACGAAGGAAACATCCACTTGAACAATGTACAGTACAGAGGAACCGAAGGCCTTTACGAATTATTATTTAAAAGGCAACCCGATGAAAAGGTATACACACAAGATGATTTGGACGCTTATAAAGATGTAATGATAAAAACGAATGCGCATAGAAAAGGTTATTTACCTCATAATCACATTAACCGACCGACAAAGTCCATAAAATATAAAAACATAATTTCCGTATTATTCCCCAAACAAATGTACGGTAAAGGGCTAAAAGACTTTAGATCACGTGACATTTCCTATTGGGACAATCCAAACGAATTATGTGATAGATTAAAACTTATTATAGCTTCGACAGAGGCCGGAAATGCTAACCATAGGAACGAAATTCAAAACATAATCGAAGAATTAAAAGAAGCTAAAATTATATCAGGAGCTGGTAATAGCCGTTACAAATCATTAGTCAGTTGATATTCGACTAGTAAACATGGATACTTTACCAATTGAGGTTAAAATGCAGATTTTACTTAACCTACCAATTGAACAAGTTAGTTTCATTACAGACTCGTATTTTTGGTTTCTTTACGAGAAATTACACTCACACAGTAATAAAAAGTTTAAACAGTTTTCTTGTTTGGCAAACTATACAATCAACCGTACTCTTGGACAATGTGACTATGTGACGTCACTGTATGGTAAAGCCTTATACCTCGGTCATATTGACGAGACCTTCCAAACAGTACATTTCAAAGTAGAAAGTGATGAACCTCGTTGGTTTCATATTTTTTTTAAAAAGGAGGGTAAACACAGTTATTGTTTAAAATTCTATCACGTTTTCCAAAGTGATTCTGAAAATGACATAGGAAAGAAAGTCGATTTACAGTTGGCAATATCTAAGACAAACACAACAGCGGGGATATATTACAGATTAAAAAGACAAGTACCACCACTATACGAAACAGAACTACATGCACCGTTATCTTTGGACCCCTTTTGGACAGAACTACATGCACTGTTATCTTTGGACCCCTTTTGGCATAACGAATACATACAAAACCATACAGAACTATATGCATTTATAAGTTTGAATCCCGAAATAGTTAAATCTGACCATATTTCGTCTTTTATTAAACAAAACGAAAGAATCATTGGTATTATAGTCCCGCAAACATCATGTATGTGTGATTGGCGGTTCGAAGATGAATGGGGGTTCGACAATTACTTTGATGATTGTCATTATATGTTTTTTTAAATGGAAGAAACAAAGATAGAGTTTGTTTTTAAAGGGAAGTTTATTTAAATGGAAGAAACAAATATAGAGATACCTTACATCATTGGGATGAAAATAAACATGACCGGTACTACTCTTTTCCTATAAATTTAGATCCGTGCTTAAGAAAGTATTTTAGTTATTTTTATACGTATATATAAACAGACACAGTCTGATTTCATCAGTTAGATTATGTCTGTGGACAAGTTTGGACGTGTCTTGCCCTAAGAGGGCAATGTAAGTGGCAAAGGACCACAGGGTGAAGGTTTTAAACTAACACCTGAAGGAAACTATGATATTGAAAATAAACGAATGGTTAACGTCGGTGTGCCCGTGGCAGACAACGATGTTGTTACGAAAACATACTTTGAGGCTAACACAATGCCAAACTTACAAAACAGCTATTCTGCACGTAACAAAAGAATAGAAAATTTAGCATCACCAAAGGAGCTCGGGGATGCCGTGAATTTGAGAACTATAGGTGAACAATGTGTACTGTACCAACAAAAAACAGTCAACGTAGGAGATAGGCTTATAACAAGGGTAAAGGACCCTACAGGTCCGAATCATGCGGCGACCAAACGTTACGTAGATGCTGCCGTTCCTGTTAAAACTAGTAGTTATTGGAGTTTTGAAATGCGACGTTTAGTTTCTGTAGCTGACCCACATGATAATCAAGATGCTGTAACCAAGTCATATCTAGTGGCAAACTGTCCAAAGAAACGCAAGGACGACTGGGACTTTGATAATATGGGAATTAAATCTGTTAGAGATGCGAAAGAAATGGACGAGGCTGTAAACCTAAAATTGTTAACCGAAGCAAAATCGCATATTTTGGAAATACTAGGTCAACAAACAACAACTATAAGTTCAGTGCTGACATCACTTAAAGATACGGTTAGTGCACTGGAGGGGCGGATTTATGAAAACAGCGTTAAATCTGAAAAACAACTTAGAAAATTCGGTCAGGTACTTTTTTCCCATATTCATGGTGCTAAAGGGCGGAGTACAGAAACACTGACTGCCGATAGCTACATAAACTGGACTGAAATTTTCGGTGAACAAGGTGAGGGGTAATATAAAGTGAAATATAGCTAAGTCCCTTCATTCTTCAACTAACCTTCGTAAGAGACACATATAATGAAGAAGAAATCGTCACGTCGTGGAAGAGGACTTGTATCTAGTGCACTCGAAGGAATTGGAAGTTTAGCTGGAACAGCCTTAAACAGGGGTATTGATCTACTGCCAGTGGAACTTCACCTGCCAGGATACAGGTACTGTGGGGGTGGCACCAAGTTAAAGAAGAGATTAGCTCGTGGTGATCAGGGAATAAACGGTCTGGACGAAGCCTGCAAAGCCCACGACATAGCCTACTCACAGTATTCAGACACAGCGCGGAGAGCGCAAGCTGACAGAGACTTGGCCGAACGAGCTTGGCAAAGGTTTAAGGCATCAGATTCGTCTGTGGGTGAGAAAGCCGCAGCTTGGGTAGTTACAACAGCCATGAAGGCGAAAGCAAAGTTGGGTGGTTCTCATAAGAGAAAAAAGGGTGAGGGGTTGTATCTAAGACCCTGGGTAGGTCGAGGTGTTAAGAATGCACCTAAAAACAAAAAGAAATGCACTTGTAAGAAGAAAAAAAAAACTTGAAATTAGTCTACGTTCCCGGACATGCCCTATCAAACCACGAACTTGTTACCTACGCTAAAAAATTAAACATTCCACACTTTCGAGGTGTTTACATGAGGGACACACTTCCGAATAAACCTAGATTGAACGAAAGCGCAATTATTAATTTGGACAGTATACAGGGGGAAGGAACACATTGGATTTGTTATAAAAAGCTAGGTAACGAGGTTTTGTACTATGACAGTTTTGGTAACTTGCGTCCTCCTATGGAATTGATTATGTATTGGGGTCCCAGTGTTAATATAAAGTATAACAATGAAAGACAACAGGATTTTGACTCAGTACTTTGCGGGCACTTGTGTTTAGAGTTCCTCGTTGATAATGTTTTGCCTTAGTGGACAGAGTTCAACGTTAAGTTGTGACATATTTCCTTCGATCGATTTATCGACAGGTGATTGGGAAATTGGTTTGATCGATCTCACAACGTACAACTCAATACCGAATGTAGAAGAAAATGTGAACGACACATTCCACTACGGGGACACTGTAATGAAAATTCCGACTGGCTCCTACGAGATTAGCGATTTAGAGAATTACATTAACAATAACATAAAAACTGGTGTAAAATTCAGTTTAAAACCAAACAATAGTACTTTGAAAGTCGAAATTAATTGTAGCGAGCCCATTCACTTTGAAACAGGAAACAGCCTGGCTACCTTGCTCGGCTTTAATAAAGTTGTATACGAAGCCAATAAAACTCACATGTCTGAGAATGAAGTTAACATTAACTCAGTAAATGTCGTTCGAGTCACATGTAACGTGACAAGAGGCTCGTATCAGAACGGTCAGGAAAGCCATATAATACACGAATTTTATCCGTCAGTTCCACCTGGCTACAAAATAATTGAAACGCCTCATAACGTGATATATTTACCTGTGAGTGTGCAAGCTTTGAATTACATTATTTGTGAGCTGAGAGATCAACAAGGCAAGTTGATAAACTTTAGAAACGAAACAATTTCGTTATGCTTACACTTAAGACGAAGCAATGGGATTAGTATTTAGGGAAACAACTGTGCCGAAACAGGTCATTAGACCTAAAACACTCGAGGTGTTAACATCGAGCAATACAAAGCTTTTAAGGTCCTTAGGATTTAAAATAAAAGTAAAAAATGTTGGAAATTGAGGGAGAAGTCGAATACAGCGATGTTATTACAAGCTGTGAGTATCACACACACAAACCGTATGCCTCTTCAACTTTTAAAAACAATGATGAAATACGTATCGCCGTCAGTCAACAGGACATTATTACTGCTCCGTTTGAAAGTTCTCTGCATATTTCTGGTAAAATTACAGCCAAAAAGGTTGGCGGTGTAGTCGCAGACGTGTCTCTGATTAATAACGCTATGGCGTACTTGTTTGAAGATATTAGATACGAAATTTCTGGTATAACAGTGGACCGTACTAAAAACTTGGGTGTTGTATCAACTATTAAAAGTTTACTGTCACTTAGACAGAATGAAACAAATGCATTGGAAAATGCTTGTTAGTTCGGTCCAGAGTCATCAAAAAATACAACTGAGTTTACTTTTGCCGTTCCATTAAAATTACTCTTTGGTTTCATGGAAGATTACAGGAAAATTATTGTAAATATAAAACAAGAATTGATTCTGCTGCGGTCAGCCAACAACACGGATGTGATGTTATCAGAGGATGCGCTATCACACACTCTGGAAATAACCGACTTGTACTGGCGTGTGCCACACTTGACTGTTTCCGATAGTTACAAAGAAAAACTTTTAAGACTCGTCGATAAAGACACACCGATTCATCTTCCCTTTAGGTCGTGGGAGTGTCACGAATATCCCACGCTCCCACAAACAAAGAGACATAATTGGACTGTAAAAACGTCCTCGCAGATAGAGAAACCCCGCTATGTGATACTAGCGTTTCAAACTGATAGGAAAAATAACAAAAAAAAGAACATGTCAGGTTTTGACCATTGTGATTTAATGGATATCAAGTTATACCTCAATTCAAGTTACTATCCCTACAACAATATCCGAGGTGATTGGAGTTTATTCTATGAAATGTACGCCAAATTTCAGTCTTCATACTACGGTGTTTCCAATTCACCCATCATGGACTTGGATACTTTTAAATCGAAATGTCCAATCTTTGTAATTGACTGCTCCAAGCAGAATGATTCAATCAAGTCTGGACCTATCGATGTACGCATCGAATTTGAATTTAAAAATAATGTACCGGCCAAGACTACAGCTTACTGTTTAATAATTCACGATGCACATTTAATGTTCAATCTTTTAACAAGTACAGTAAGAACGGTTATGTAATAAAAGGGGGAGGGGGGATAATATATAATAATCAAACTAAATTAATTTATTCAGTTGAGAGGATGGAGCCGTCAAGACAAAACCCACAGTAGTCATGTCGACACCAGCTGTGGTGGAGTTTCATGGGTTCAAAGACAATCACAATAGATTTATCGTTAAAGAATTTGTCGTTGTGGGTCCTTTTGTAAATGTAAATATAGTTTTCAAGTCTCCTTATCCTGAAAGTAAGTTGAATAGTGCTGCTCGGAAAGCTAACAATTGGTGTGAGCGTAATTTTCACAAAATACTTTGGGAGGAGGGATGTGTACCTTTTAAATTCAAACTAGTTCGTAGCTTACTAAAACCTTTTGATATAGTCTATACCAAAGGGTTGGAGAAAAAGTTATTTCTTTCCAAATTTCACGGGAATGTTCAGGAACTCGACGAGTCTTGGACAGTTCCTGACATGTATACGTTTTTACCTTGTTGTATACCGCAACATGCTAGTGATGGCAAGTGCGCCTTGGTAAGTGCTCAGTTTTACTACAAAAAAATACTTGCTTTTAAATGTGTGTAATTTTACTGTGAAAATTTTGATAAAAATTGTTACTATCGTATCCATAGCTCTGTGTGAATTTGCGTCCTATGGCTGGAATAAAACCCTGTAAGTCCAGGACATGAACTGTCAAGGTGGGGACGGCCCAAATTTAATAAAAAAATGTCCGACTGTTCTCTAAGGCAGCTTTAAAACGCGTAAGACCTGAGACAGTCCTGCAGCTTGAGGGTGGATTAAAACCCGTAAGACCTCAAGTCGCAGCCCGGGCCCTTGTACAGTTTGCTTGAATGTTACACTCTATGGCTGACTTAAAACTCATAAGTCCAGGGTGTGAGTAATGGATATTTTAGTAACAAGAAAAATAAAAGCCCTTTGTAAGTCTGTACGTCACATTGAAAGGCTTCTCCAAGTAAAGTGGCGGTTAGACTTATAGGGGATCCAAAAAAAGTATAAAAATAATACTGGGAGGTAGCAATTTTGTTATGGAGTGGCTACCACCGTAGCTTGCGATGGTTGGGGCAAGTTACAATAAACAGCCGTTCTCACGGCTAGTGAGACTAGGCCTACTGGGGAAACTCACTATAATAAAAAACGCGCCAATGCACAGAGTGCAATGACCCTATACCTCTTGGGTGGTGTGGAAACTTGGGTCATAGTCTTGTCTGGGAATGTAAGGACAAACGGAGTGCATAGGCCTTCGGGGTAGGAGGCACAATACTCCCCCGTGACTCTCAAGGTCAACTGAGAGTATAAAAGGACTCGTATTTCCACTTTTCTTATCAGTCTATCATGGCATCTTTTGTCGAACGATTCAACGCCGCTACTCCGATGAATTATATTACTGTCAAGGTTGGAGATTTGTCATCCAACATTCAGTATCCAGTCAAAAGTATTACACGCATAAGTACGAAATATGGTGATACTCTCGTTGCGATACTGTTTGATCCGCATTTGGAGGAGGACATCAAGGTGTTTCTACCTAGAAGATACGTCGACACTTTGCATGAGAGGGAATCAATACCGGACAACTTGGTACTGATCAAAGAAGTTGGATCCACGTCTGCTGTACACGTTTTCCAGGTATGTATGTTAACTTGAGAGCAAAGTAACAAGTTCTTTTGTTATGAGTTGTTTTCTTATGTGTGTTGTTATTGTTTCAGAAAGATGGAGCATTGCTGTAAGATGTTTAAGTGTTTCAAAACACCAGAAAATCGAGTACACGACTGCGGGTGCTGCAAAGCATTTGAAGAAAACAGGAAAAGAATCTGCATCCCATTGATTTTCATACCGTGTATCTTGTTCGCAAGTTACATGGTCTACGAGGTTTACTATAAACACCTAGAGTAAATCTCTATGGAAAGGTGGCAGGATGGCTACCAACGTAATGAGCGATGGATGGGGCTTATTACATGGGTTTGTTTCTCCGTACCACAGGGGTATATGGTCTAGACCTGTGGGAGCCTCTTTGTTTACCCTTAAAAATCAAAAGAGTGACCTCTGAGCTGGTAGAGGAGGTTGACGTTCCTTCAGAGGCTTTGTACTAACAGTCTACCGACCATACAGAGTGAGTATCTACGTAATATGTTTGTGCATGCTGTAGTAGTAGTTAAGCCTGTAGGTTGTCGACACCATACGTACCTCGATAAGGTTGCAGCCAGGTGTGCATTTGCAATCGACATTTGTTATTGTGTATGTATGAAATTTGAGTCGTTTAGTTGCACGAATAAAAAAAAACAACCTTGTGTCCGAGTGGTCCCGCATCCGACTCACATGTCCTTCACAAACTACACACTATGTCATAAAGTCCCATTTACTATCTACTGCGACTTCGAGTCCTACATTGTGCCTATAGACACATCTTTGAACGATCCATCTACGTCACACACGACAAACACTGAAGTCGGGTACGCTAACCACTGGACTACGAAGGGTTGATAGCTTTTTGTCTAATTTGTTTAATATATATTATGTTTTGGGAAATTGCCACCAGGTGCGCTACGATCGGGTCGAGCACATAGAGTATATGGAGTAGTGTATGGAATATTAAATTTGTTATAGTGTATATATGAGTAGAGTAGCAAGTTACCGCGCACGCGCGCTTTGTTATGGTGTATATTGCCACAGAGTAGCAAGTCCATGCGCATGCGTCACCCACGCACAGCTGATGCCACCAGGTCCGCTCCGATTGACGTTGCCGCTAGGGGCGCTGCGATCGGGTTGAGCACATAGAGTAGAGTAACAAGGTGCGCATGCGTGCCCGACCAGCAGACGACGTGTACGAAGGTAGCCGACGGTCGCCGGAAGTACCCGAAAGGAAAGGTCGCCATATTGGATCCGGTTGTCATCTTTTTACATTTATTATAGTGTAAAGTCCGCCATATTGGATGAGGAATTTTGAGGAGGGAAAGACGCCATATTGGACAAAAAAAGTTCATTTTATATAGTATAACATGGAAAAAGACATCATATTGGACAAAAAAGTGAATTTTATATAGTATATCATGGAAAAAGACGCCATATTGGACAAAAAAGTGAATTTTATATAGTATAACATGGAAAAAGTTAGGTTAAGACTGTATTTTATATAGTGTATCTTATATAGTATAACAAGGTTAACAGTGCATTTTATATAGTGTATCTTATATAGTATAACAAGGTTAACAGTGCATTTTATATAGTATAACACGGAAAAAGTTAGATTAACAATGAATTTTATATAGTATAACAAGGTTAACAGTGTATTTCATATAGTATGATGTGGGAATTTGGAGGGAAATTTAGGAATTTGAGGGAAATTTGAGGTTAGGAAAAGTGAGGTTAGAACATTTGGTGGGAATTTGAGGTTAGGAAAAGTGAGGTTAGAAAATTTGGCGGGAAATGGGCGCCGCCATCTTGGATCCGGTTCCGGCCACCATCTTGGATCCGGTCACGTGACCGCTGCCATCTTGAAAGTCCAAAGGTCAAAGTGGGTCTAATTCAACTATATTTATACTACTATAGTTAACGGTCTTGAAAGGAGATAGAAGTGAATCCAACTGATGTCGTGGTCTGGATAAGTTGGGTTTGTTGGGGCTTGTCTACTGAAACACTGCTGTAGATAAAAGTTCAGTGATAGTTAACGGTCTGGAAAGGAGATAGAAGTGAATCCAACTGATGTCGTAGTCTGGATAAGTTGGGTTTGTTGGTGCTTGTCTACTGGAACACTGCTCATAAATATTTTTAAGTTGAAAAGTATTTTGGAAGGATTTTAAGTTGAAAGTATTATTAGATATCTTCTTTAAATTGTCAAATTTGTATTGCCATAGGGGTTGCATTGACACTTCTTATAACCCTTGGGGTGGTTCCTGATGGAATTTAAAAATATAGATAGACCTATGTGTTAACAAGAGACCCTAAGCATGCCAAATTTAAGATAACTGGGTTCAGTAGTTTTTCGTGATCGAGTAAAACTAACAAACACACACACACACACACACACACACACACACACACACACACACACACACACACACACACACACACACACACACACACACACACACACACACACACACACACACACACACACACACACACACACACACGCACGCACGCATAAACACACACTCGCAAAAGGGACAAAAGGGGTCTCATCTGTTTTGGGCAGAATTTTTTTGTAATAGACAAATAAAATTACACTGTTGTTATGACGAAACGGCGTTCTCTTCAACTGAGGTAGTATGTTTTAACAGGAAATACGCAATTTTCCACTTCCAATACTACCTTTACAAAATTAAAGTGTTTGAGCTTTTATGACTCTGACATTATCACTGTACGTATGTAGGTGGGTCATTTCGTCTGTACTTGTATGGGTCTACTTGTGTCCAAAAGTAAGTTTATTACTCTCATAATTGAGTACAGTACGTGAGTGAGTCAGTGAGCGATCCAATTGATCTTAACAGTGGAGAGATGACGTATACCTATCTTGGTGATACAACGTCATTAAGCACAGTGCAAACTACATACCTGCAGCTGACATCTGACATTCTGTTATGCCATTACTAGGGGAATTACTGTTTGAAGTGATAATAACACCGGACGCTCTACAACCTGCTGTCAAGTGTTTACTGTTTCGACATAAAACTATGTTCGTTTAGTAGATACATGATGAAGTTTAAACATGATGTAACTTGTTACCTCATTATTAATCAACTCACTATTAATTTATAAAGTACCACTCGTAGATGTATGATTGTAAGGAATGTTGAAGTGGCGATAGTTACTAACCAAGGTGAGCTGGTCCTTACAAAGAGCTCTTTATTAATAGTCTTGTATATGACTGTTACAACTAAGGTACTTGTATATGACAGAATCACGTTGTATATGACATATTTTCAGTCTGATACTCATTTATATTTCTTACCCCAGTATCCAGATTTTAAATTCTT
Organism: Stictocephala bisonia; assembly: GCA_035578905.1. Classification (NCBI taxonomy): domain Eukaryota; kingdom Metazoa; phylum Arthropoda; class Insecta; order Hemiptera; family Membracidae; genus Stictocephala; species Stictocephala bisonia. The sequence goes on along the minus strand of JAQJVL010001493.1, from coordinate 20,538 downwards.
TGTGGTCGAAAATATAGAGTTACAGTTAGAGGATGTGTTCTACATCAATTCATTTAGACGATAAAATTAGAGAGTTGCCTAGTAGTCTGAAACACCCTGTATAGAAGAATTATTTTTTCAAATCAATTTAAATTATTTAAACTCCTCATAAATAACGCTTACCAAGGCTTGCTATGAATCCTTATGACATCTGCTCAAGGTTTTATAATGGTAAAAATTGTATTTGATTTCTTTTAAATTGAACAAAAATTAAATTATTGTGTAACAATGTTTTGTAACTTTTTATAATAACAGTAATTAGAAATTAAATAATTAAGTTTTACTATTTTTTTCGAAATAATCTTTTAAAAAAGGGGTGAAACTTATATCCATGTATTATTAGGAAAGTTTCCAGTTTGCGGGTCTAAGATGTTGAAAGTCTCAACAGGTGACAGTTCCCATTCAAAGAGGCTTAGAGATCTCAGATAATATAACTTAGGCTAACCCCAACAGATCTTGACACTTTGAAAATTCACTTCATTCTTGCCTAAGCATTGCCCTCCCTGCAATGCTATTCTATGATCTATACATTTCGAGTTATGTATTTTACTAAATAAAAATAGAAAGGTATTAATTTTTAAAATCACTTTATAAAATCCAAGAAAAACTTTGTAAAAACCTGGAAGAGAACAACATTTGTATTTTATGATAATATTCATTTGTTAGCTTCTCTGGTTAATTATTGGTAAAATATATTTAATGATTTTTCTTCTTTTTTCAATATTATTAGTCTCATGTAAGTCAGTCATAGTCCTGAAATACTATTGTAAATTATATAACTGGGCCATTTAATTTACAGGGTAGGGTGAGTTTGCTCCACACTTGTTTCCAAAGTTTATAGAATATTTCCCTTTTGATTATTCCGTTAAATTAATATTAACATACACTACATTCAGAGAGTTTCAACATTCTGAAGTGAAGACTTAGGGTCCCAGATCTAGGTATAAATTTCGAAATGTTAAATGGAAACATCACCATATGATATGTCATGTAAACCTTTGAGGTTTACTGAACTGCAACACGTTTGCACAAGATTCTCTCATATTTACGAACATTATGATAACATTTTAATAATAATAATAATAATAATAATAACATTTAAATAAAGATTAACAGTAAGGATGAGAAAAAGGTTTTATTATAACAGGAAATATGGTACAGGAAGTGGAGTAGGTAAAATTTGAGTTAACTCAAAAAGCAAGGGATCGGATGTTAAGGAAGCAAGGTCAGCACTGTACACATGATAAGCAGAATAATAAGGTTTTAGACTCACCAAAAATTAGGACGATGAATGCTGAGGCGGCGGAGAATCAGCAGAAGCTCCGGAGAGGAGGCGGTCACGCCCACCATGAAAACGGGCCTATAGAGTGATCCGTAAAAGGACTACCGATAATAATTGATATTTCCGAAATCAGAGGCATGTGCAGTGAGTGACAGGGGGAATGAGATACTAGGGAGAGAGTTGGGAAAGAAAAGAGGAGTCTGAGGAGAGATATGAAAGTGATAGGACAACGGGAAATTGACCAATAGGGAGGACCAGCAGCTGGAGGTCCAACTACCTAGGCTTCGTCAACCCGCCCTGCAGAGAAAACACGGGACGAGCTAGGAGGAAGACTTGGAGCCACGGTCCAACCCTTAGCGATATCGACCCCCGGAGGATTTCACGAGCGGCCAACCTGAACCTGAGGGTCGACTGGACTTGAGCCTATCCTGAGTGCCAGAGAAGCCACCTCAAGTGACTGCAAGCGACTCCACCCACCCCCATGGGACTGCAAGCGACTTCAGACCCAACCAGCCTCTCATGACCCTGAGGGACAAGCGGACACCGAATCTTCTACGGCCCGTGGACACCCCATACCTGCAGGAGACATAGAGTCCAGGGGTATGTTAAATTTGTTTAACACCTCCAGGGTTAAAGGGAAACGAAAATAATAATTTTGTAGATGACAGGAAATTTTGTAAGGGCGTGCAATTACGTTTTACCTAGACCAAAGCGTAAGCCGACAGACAGTACATTACTCATATAGAAGCTAATATTAATCGTAATTTAATAATAAATATAATTCACAGATTGAGAGAATTGAGTCTGGTATAAGTTAATGTGTTAAGATTGTTAATTTAAAATTGTAAATATACAAATATGTAAATCCATGTAATTGATCATTGTGGTTGTAAATCTATTCATGTAAGTGGTTGTTTTGAGTTGATATAGATATATAGTAAATAAATAAATATTGTGTTAAATATATAAACCATAAATGTTGGATAATTCTTGGGAAGAATAAAGTATAGCAACTAGGGTCATTTGAATATATTTAACTTATCTCTTGAAAGATATTTGTAAAATAATATAACTTAAATCGTACGGTAAATTGATTAGGTTGTCATAGTTAGTAAGGTATGTATATTATTGTTTGATTGTTAGTTTTGATTGGACATCATTTATTGATTATTTCTTGAGTATAACTTGTCATTGAATATATAATTTTCACTTGTTAGTATAGACATTTTGCATGTATAATACTTGTTTAGTTCGATACTTAATGTGACCCGTGTTTTCTCTGCAGGGCGGGTTGACGAAGCCTAGGTAGTTGGACCTCCAGCTGCTGGTCCTCCCTAATGTTAATGTATTTAGAAGATTGTGATTTAATAGTACAGGAGTTTGTTGTCGCTTTTTGTAAATAATATTTCTTGAATTTCTTGATTTACCGGACTGTATATTAAGCCAATGTTAAAGGTAATTTGATTTAAGATTTCTAAAACGAATAATTTGTATTGTCTGTTACTGGATGAGAAGGGTATATCATAGAATGTGTATAGTGTAAAATAGGTTAAGATAATAATTGTAATATTTTGGAAGGGATTGTCAAGATGATATACTGTAAAAATAAATATGAGTTGTACTTTCACCAGTGTCAATAGTTATTCCAGGTCCTGGTTTCCTACATTAGCTAAGCGAGTCATTAAGGTTAAATTATTTCTCATAATTTGTAGAATATTAATTTGTGATTTAACATTTATTAAACATTTTGAGTTTTGGAGGAAGTAAAAGTTTTACTTGGTGGAGAAAGTTTTACAGTCGTTTAAAAATTCCATTTCAAGCTAAGAACTATACCACAAATAGAAGAAAAAAAGTCATGTACTTTTTTGCTGTTTAGTATTTTCTTATTTCATTTAGTTGTACATATCTATGTAAGTTCTTAACTAACATAAAAACATTTTAATTTAATGGGTATTCCAAAACCACAATAAATACAAAAATGTTGTTTTGTTTAACCCACGATAAATTAATTTTAATTAGTAAAATACTTAGGTGATTACTAGTTAAAAAAAAATTAAATAATTAATACCTAAGGAAGGAAATAAATTCTTATTCCACTAACGTTTACAGCTTGAAATGGCAATGTTAAATGATGTATCATATGGCCTCACAGTTATGAATTTGTTTCCTAGATTTTAAACCTAAAGTGATTCCCAATAACATTGAAACACGCTAAATGTAGTGTGGGATATTTTTAATTTGATGGAATATTCAAAAAGGTAACTAAACACTGCAAATAAGTTAGAGGGTTAACAAATATAATTTTTTAATAGGAAAATACATAGATGATGACCAAATAAATAAAATAACAAGATTATTGAAATCTAAATAACGAAACATTTTTATTTAACTATTTTTTAGATATTGTTTTAGCTTGAAATAATGGTGCTAAATGACATACTACATGGCCACATTCCTATTTACAATTTTGAAAGTGAATTCTAGATTGTGGGCTATAAACGTAGTGTGCGTTAGTATTAATTTAATACCACATTCAAAAAGATAAAATTTTATAAGCTGTAGAAACAAATGTGGGGTTAACGGACATAAAAACCACCCTGTGAATGTCATTTACGGGGTAGTAGCATTGTGGTTTAGTATTTAGTATCTGTATTACAAAGTTAAGTCTTTGTTCATGGACGAGAACATTATACTGTCACAAAATAACTTTAGATTTACAAAAAGGTCGATCCACAACCGATGTCATCTACTCATGTCTGCCCTATATAATACATTCTGTAGTCAGCTCTTTCAACTGTCAGATATTCTTTGACGTAGCTAAAGTACGACAATTCGACAAGATTTACCAAGATTTATTTTTATCTTTTTTATTTAAGTTATTAGTATAACTTAGTTATACTAATAAATTATAACCAGAATATTCCTGGTCTCAGAGGTAATTCACCGCCTTAGGAGATGATGACGGATCTTTTCCGTAATTCACTACCACTACATTTTTGTGGTTTCTATTAATTCGATACTGCTTCATAAAAATTATATTACTATAAAACCTGTTCCCCACTCATTTTTACGTCCACTGTGGTATTCTCTATCCGGAATCCGATACCACTGGCCTCGTCTTATCTCTTTCCAAGAACTTACACAAGGAGAGTGCATTCGCCGGTAAGTCAATCATTGGATTTACCAGTTTGTGATCAACTTTAGTAGCCATCTAACCTAACCGTAATTGCGATAAAAAAGTATTGGCGGTGAAGTAACTAAAATGTAGTGGTAGTGAATTAACGGAAAGGTCCCTATGGTGATAAATGGTTCACATTCCACAAACTTAAAGGATTCTTGTTATTATTATTCTCTCTAAAGTGTAAATCGGGTGAATATTTGTATTTTTGTAGACAAAACCTCTGTTTCTGTTTCCCCAAATGGTGATCTGATGTAAAGATAATAGTAATAAAAAGAATGACTTTATTGTATAGTAATGTTTTTTTTTTTTTACAAAAAATGAACTTAGGACTAATAAATTTCCTCCTACAGTTAACTCTTTTACCAAATAAAGGAGACATAATAAAGGCTAATTGTCCAAAACATGGAAATATAGTAGTACTGAACTAGAGAAAAATTACTGATTATAATAAATTAAAGATCTGTATGGTTAAAATTAAACAAACTAAAAAGTAAAATAAAAATAATCAAAAGAAATAGAGATTATCCATTCCCTCACTCATTACCCGTTCGACCATAATTCTAGACCTCATCCCGGGCTAGATATCACGGATGCATCCGCTTAAACAGAAATCCTTTTAATGCTGCTGTGAACCGAGCTCGATTGTTAGATCTCTTTCAATACGAAGAGAGTTTATTCCAATCCATACAGATAGTTACCAAATAGGTATTAGTGTAGAAACGTGTTGACTGAAAATACGTAACTTTGACAAAGCTAAATGTGTCTCTCTTGCACAATTTTCTGAGTTTAACTACAAGTTATTTGAGAAATACTCAGGAATCTCTTCATTAAGTAGTGAAAATAAAATTTTCATTCTGTACAACTGAAGATGGTCTTTAGAAATCGATATTGATTATTAAAAACATCACAAAAGATTGCTAAATTTTGTTCTTTAAAATGTTTTGAAATCTAAGATCGTCCAAGTTATGGATTACATTTTGAATGTAACATTCATTAATGATTAACATATTTTAAATTTAATACAAATCAAATATAATAATTTTGGTTCAAAAAGAGGGTGGTTCATTCTATTTGGTGATAATTTTGCCATTTCTCCAACAAATTCCTTTTTTCAGGAGCATAATATCATGAATTTTTCACCCTTTATGATAGTATTTACTTAGTCAAATACGTCATAAAAGATTTATCTAAATTTAGACCAGCAAAAAATCTCTATCAATATAACCTTCGCCGAAGAACTAAATCCCCTTTGCCAGGCATAGGGGACTCATTTACTTTATAATGTTGTCAAACTCTACAATGTCGTACTGTAGGAGATCAAGTGTGATAACGACATTAGTTTCCTTCGGTAAGAGAATAACAGAGATTTTATATTGACGTGGAGTCACTACAAGGTGAAGGATTCTGTCACGCCCCTTGTGTACGTAACGTTTTTAGCTCACGAGGATTTTTATCATACTAGCTCAAAGAGTAGTTCACTTTGACGACTACAAGATTGAACTTTAAACAAATTTAGTTGATTTTTAGAATTTTAGTTCCTGATTCTGACGCTATTATACAGTATCTTTGTTTACTTTCAATCAATGAACATTTATAAGGTCTGAGTTCTGAGTAATACACGATAAGTAGTATTTCTTCTTGTTCAAGACAGTCACATTCCTGTTATAGTATCGTAAGCTTCAATATATAATATATATTTATGTGTCCATGTGTGGTTGTGTGTCTGTGTTGGTAATGCTTCTGTAGGCATTAATTTGTCTTAAATCATGTAGTACACGGTAAGGCGTATTTGGTCTAGCGTAAGCCAGTTACAGTCCTGTAAAAGTGGTACATAAGCAACATTATCTAGTTTGTAGTATACGCATGTACAAAATACAGGAGTTCGTAGATATGTACATACTGATAATAATAATAATGAAGAAATTTAGTATGTATTACATGTTTATAAATTGTGTATCACTGCAAGTCATTGGAAACTCACGTATTATATCGGTTTTGGTTTTAAAGGGACAGTAAACAATTATTTTACAACTTGAAATAGCTGTATTTGTAATACATTTTTATTATTGCGTTACATGAATTACTACTAGGGGAAACCCCAGCACGATTTCCGTACTAACCCCTCCAATCACTGTGCTCGTGCCTACTCTGCCCTCGGCCTCGGCATGTATCTTTTGACTATACATATTACCAGTTAAACTGTGTTAAATAAAATCATATTATATACATTTATTTAAAGCAGCACAGACATTGCACTTTAGTTTCAACCTATTTATAGTCTAAATATAACACCCAATGTTATCATTTGGCATATTTCAAAAGTTTTCATTTAATTAATTATGCTTAACAGGGGTGGTTACAAAAACACAGACAGACGAGCATTAACTTTTTTATACTAATAGATAAAAACTCTTACATTGAATCAATTAGGAAAAATGTATATCCTTATAATTATTATAATTATCATTTTTCATATTCCAACAGCGGTTAAAACTTCATAAACATTTATATTTTCATTTTAACGTCTGTTACTTTTAGCCAACTTAAATCACTTTCCGTATTATTGTCATGGCTGTAAAACGTAATTAGAGGGCCTCCCATATTCTTCAAATGGGAGGAATATTCAACAACGAAGACCTGATTGCACAGCTCCCAATGGAAGCAATTTTTACACCTCAATAGTTAAAATTGATTAGGAAATAAGAGAAGAGTTGCGTTAACGAAAAACGCAGTCGTGTATTATGGTGCAAAGATTATAAGTTGAAATGAACTCTAACGTTTATTATCTTTTGTTTTATTTAGGAGTAAAAAGTATCTAGATTGGTTGAAAATTGAAATGAAGTGTAATATTGTAGAAGAATAAAGGAACGTTAATAAACATTTCATTATAAGAATCATTAACTCAAATTTTCATTACTAAACCCGTCTAGTCATTATTACTTTCATAAAAAAGCCTGAAAACATGATCTAGGAAACTTTTTCCGGTTGATTGTGTAATTTTTATAATGTATTGACTATTTAAAAACAATTAAAGTATCGATTCGATAGATTGGTAAGAATATTTAAATGTATGCAGCCAGGTTTTAAAACGAATTCCAAACTAATGATTTTAGTTAAATCTTTTATTTATAGAATATAAAATCGTCTAGCATACTATTTCTCACCATTCAGGCAAATGATATTAAATTATATCAGGAATTATCTAAAATATAAAGCTTTAATCTTCAAATTAATACAATATCATAGGGGACATTAGACTTAAAACAGAAATAATACAACAAATAACTAAAAGTTACAAATATATAACATGCAAACGGGATTTTAATAAATGGCTTAGAGCTTGGCGATGTTTTACACGAAAGGGTTTTACAAAGCTAAACCAACATTGATGGACGAGAAAGAGATATGGATTGGGGTTTAACGAATGGATGGTTTTGAGCGATGTTATTTGGATTTTTGCTAAGTATTTCACTTATTAATAACTCTCAAATACTAGTGTAAGTTCTCTTACAGGCAGTCGTAAGTAGACTCAGTAATGTTATAAGAAGAAACGTGTACACTTATTGACTCTTTAAATAATCAAAAAAGTGATAATTGATCGAATGGTTGTTTATTTCAACGAATGTGTAAACCTTTTTGGTTTACGATTTTTATTAGTAACTCTGACATTTCATTATTAAGACTGGAAGTACGGTAAAGGAAATGAAGTAGGTAACTTTAAGTGCAAAATCCTGAGAGCAGTAGCTTAGGAAGGAAGGTATCGGTTGTCCAGGAATCAGGGTCAGCAGATTATACAAACAAGAGTTGACAACAAAATAGCACAAGCAAAATAAGCCAAAGAAAATAAACTCATCATACATTGGGCCGATGAATGTTGATTCAGCAGACGTCACCAGAAGCTCGGTGAGGTAGACGGTCCAACGCCTCGAGAAACGAATTGGCCTATAGGATGATCAGAACAAGAACCATCGATAAGTAATTGGCGATTTTCTTAGGGGTGTGCCAAATGGAGGCATGTCCAGCAAGATGAAGGGGATAAGATATAGAGGAAAGAATTTGGAGGGAAGAGGAGTCTAAGGAGAGAGCTGGTAATGAAAGGGATCAGCGGAAATACCAGTACTTTGAGGATCATCTGCCTAGTTTCGACAATCTGCTCTGCGAGAGCTAACATGGGACGAGCTAGGAGAGAATCGGAGCCACGGCCTAGACCCCATATGAGATTAACCCCTAGAGGATTTTAACAAGCAGCAAACCTGACCAAGAGGGACGAGTGGACGAGCTGTCTGTACTGAGGACCACAGAAGTCAAATCACGGGACTGCGAGTGAATCCATTCACCCTCAAGGGACTTCGAGTGATTCCTGACACGAACAGCACACCTGACTCTGTGGGTCGAGCGGACTCTAGATTCACTGCGACCATGTGGGAACACATACCTCAGGGAGACACACAGTTCCAAGGGTAAATTAAATTTCTGTTAAATTTTCCAGGGTTTAAAACAGTTTCTCAAGTGCGAGGGGTCACTAACCCAACAGTCGACTGGAAAGGAATTTCCTCCTTTCACCGGATCCGGTGAAGGAGATTGAGGCCTTCTATAGGGTGGAAGGGTGAGATACTCGTTAACTGAAAACCCGGGTAAGAGTGATACCGTGGAACAGCTCATGGAGAATGACCTGAAAGTTCTGCAGGTGACTTAAAGGGAATAAAATGGTCCTCCATGTTATTCCAACTGGAGCTGACATGGTTGTGACGGATCACTTTGGGGGTTCCAGTCGATGCTGGGCTTTCAAGGATTCACTAGAGAATAGAAACAGCAAGTCAAAATGTTTAGTCTATTGCAGTTAAATCAGTAAAAGAGCAGAACAGCTGACCAGCTTCTGTATCAATTATCTGTTGAGACAGGTGCTGACATCATATTTCTCAGCGAGCGGTAAAAGAACATACGTTCAACTTTATGGTTTTCATGTGTATGGTAAAGCAGCAATATCGGTAGAACCAACCATTCTACTTGATGGTTGCAAAGTACGGATCATCGAAACGAATGCTGGCGATGGCTTCCTGTGGGTCAAGAGTGAAAAACAACATACTGTTCTCGTTATTTTACTTCGAATCATCCTGCCACCAGCTACACCCAGATAGTAGGCTCACTTGAGGATAAAATCTTGTTGAACCTAAAGGTGTAGTAGTCACTGTTTATTTCAACGAGAGAGCGGAGGATGAATAGAATGGTGCTTAATTTCACACAATATGGAAGAAAAAACACCCGACCATATACAATTTTAATGACAAAACAATTTAATAATGAAAACTTAAGTTAATTTGTTTTTTAACAAAATGTTGATTAATGTCAGTTTAATTTGTTTCTTAACTGTACTCTTCATATTGATATTAATTTATACTAACAAACAAGCACACTTTTTTACAGCATCAAATTTTGTTACGTTATGAACTATTGTAAAAAAAAATAATAAGTTTAATTAATCTCCTGCAATACTTTCCCTCTGGTCCATCAAAGTTACTCAATAATGCAAAATTCTTTAGGGTAAAACATCACAAGCTGTAAGCCAGGTTTTAAATCCTGTTTACATTTTATAGCTGTATCGTTTTTGGAATTCACTGTGTTACATTCGTTTCAATGAGATAATCATTTTTTGTAAAGTAGCTTTTAAGGCTCAGCCTATTGAAGGCTGGGATATTTCTTGAACAATATTAGTTAACAACTATTTTATTTTGATGAACCTATCAAAACCTATTAAAGTGATACTCTCTGAGAGATAATTTCAGTATATATGTTCTTTTTGTGCTATTTCATTAATTTTAACTGAAACTACACTTCACTTTTCTTTCAAACCAGTTTTGTATTACTTTTGCCAAGTAAAATTAATTACCTTTAACTAAAGGTCCCTGTTTTCATATGAATTCTCAGTTTGAAGAAAATATTTAAGTACTTTTTTTACAGACAGGTTTAAACGTGCCACTAAAGTAGATATGTTGACAGATGAAACTAGGGTTATGGAAATATGAATAATAAGCTGTGCAATCAGACATTACTTAAAATTTCAGACATGTTATGTACAGAAAAAATTACAAAATGACACAATATGACACCTACAAAGTAAAATGAGCTCATTTCAAAAATATTTCTCTTAATTTACTGCTTATACTGAGTCCACAGGTTCCAAAATTATAAGGCAATCCCTTGTGGCTACTAACTGTTCCTTTATTTTACACTTAATAAGTAACAATATTACATGCAACGAGATATTTTAATATTTATATTATGAACCAGAAAACATTTGAATACTTGAAATCAATTACAATAATTAATGTCAAATATCACTATTTTTTTAGTTTGTGTTCACACAAAATCAAACACTGTCACTTCCACCTCAGACCGAAAACAAACGAGTTGCACTGATAGAGGCTGATTATTTGATTCGTCATATGATGGTTCCTTTTACATAAGGTTACATATACCACCCACCCACCTTACACGTACGGTGCTTTAGTATCGTACCCACTCTTATACGTACAGTGTTACTAACCTATCGAGATGGTTCTGAAATGGGGATATATGTCGTTCTGGGTGCCATTTCGGCCAGGTTATGGATTCAACAACAGAAAAATTACCAACAATTATATAGTCTGTTTAAAATTGCTTTAGTATTTAGGTGAGTGGGCCGTGTGTTTGTTAGGGTGGGGGAGTGAAACCTACCATTCTGGCAGTGAAAATTAAGAGTTGTTCCATTCCAATGTCATTTATATCTGATAACATCAATGTTATTTGTGCTTGTCAATGAGAACAATGTGATAAAGCTTTAATTAACCATTTTAAATTCTTACGTGTAACGAGTTATATATATTAACCGTAGCAAAAACATTTTTTCTAATCAGTACGTACAAAAATCAATATTTGTACGTTGGTGTAGTTCTATGTATATCAGGCACCTGTAGTCTTCACCTCCACATCACTGTAATTATGCAGAGTCGACGGAGTATAATTGCATGTTTAACTGACTAACTCATCCATTCACCGTACTGGCAAACTCGCTGTTACTAAGATGACGACAAGAAAAGTATGGAAATCTGAGCATTTATAATTTGTCACCCATAAACAATTAAGAATGTGAATTCTACTATCCTAACATATATATAGATATTTAAACTATATATATATCAAACTATATATAGCTATATACAATATAAACTATATATTGCAAAATATCAATATTTAGATTTTCATTGCTGTAAGCTATTTAAAATGTATAAAGAAAATTATTCGTATTTTAGTTTTCCCCTGAAATAGCTAGATACAAGCAATATTGAATTGTAATAGAATAATTTGTAGAAATGAATAATTAAATATTTCAAAATAAACCTTAAGGAAAATGTCAAATATATAAATACCTATAGTACGTTTACTTATTAGGGTATTTTGATTCGAATAAAGATTTTTTTTTCATCTTAGATTAAACTAAATATGAATGGTGTTTGGAGCTCATGCCCTTTTTGTAATTAATAAATTTGATCTCTTTTTTCAAGAGCTGCTGAAGATAATAAGTTTCTCAGGGGAAAGAAAACACATAAAGGATGAAATAGAGCTTTCATTATCCCGGGGTTACATTAAAAACGTCCACTAGCCGGACTTTCTGCTCTCCTCTTATAATCTGGGTAACAATACAACACAGGATTTTTCTCTGATATAAACCATCCATTTTTTAAATTATACTTTTCGATAATTATATATTGCTTATAATAAAATATATTAATCAAACCTTGCCGTTGTTTTTTGTGATTAATATAATCTACTTGTAAAGTTTATTTCATGCACTTGTTATACAGTGGTATCTGGTATATAATGGTTCCAACCTTTCAGATTGGAACCATCTGGATCAAACAATACTAATTTTAGCTTATTTATTCAGCAGGTTTAAACTACAATATGTATCAACTAGAATCTACATTTTCCGGTGACAACCGCGTCAAACCTTGTACAATATTTATAACATAACCAGACGTTTCGCCCATACTGTGATGTGGCATCCTCAGTGGTTTCTCTGAGACCACCCAGAAAAGGCATATCTACCTTACACAAAGAGAACAAAGGAAAATATTGGCAGGATATTAAATAAAGACAGATTAAACCATTTAAAAGCTAGGGAATAAATTGAATTTTCTAAGGCCAGTCAAAGATAAAATTCCATTAGCTATGCCTGGAGTATATGAAAAACCTTGTAGTTGCGGGTTAGTTTACATAGGGGAACCAAGAGGTTAATTTCCACAAAGATTAAGGAACAGATAAGGCATACTAAAAATGAAGATACGGAAAAGTCTGCAATTGCTGATTATTGTACAAAAAGTAATCATGCAACTTTATTTGAGAAAACTAAAGTCCTTTTATTTTATTTATTTTTTATTTTATTTATTTTTCACCAACGGCATACACCACTTTACATTGAATGAAATTACAATGATGGCCAACAAAGACTTAACCGATAATAGATAAATAACAAATAACAAAAAATATAATAATAATAATAATAATGTAATAATATTGATTACTACAGATAACAAGCATTAACAACAATTAAATAACTGATCAAACAACAAAACATTAACATGAACAAATATAATACCAGTCTTAAAACAAAGTTGACAATCAAACAAGTAAAAAAAAAATATATATATAATAAAAAAATAGAAAAGATACATAAATAAACAGTCATAGCTTTGAAGGAAGAAAACTTCATGTGCTATCCTCCATTGCAGCTCGCCGAACCGCTCCCACTGCAGCAGTAAAGAGATCGACTGAAGAGCCAATCTCGTTTCCGAAACGCATCAGCCGGGGAATAAGACAGAATCTTAAATAATTTGTCCCAGCGTGGTCAAGCTCAAAGAGACGCAGACCTCTGGTGGGTCTGGTAGGAAAGTGGAAGTTGATTCTTTCCAGCAAGAAGGGGCAGTTGATTCGGTGGTTGAGGAGTTTGAATAAAAAGATACAGTCAGCCACCCTCCTTCTGCATTCCAGACTCAGAAGACCATGTGCAGCAGACAGCTCATCGACCGGGACCTCACAAAATTTAAGTCCAGTACGACATCCCACGAAACTGATAAATCGTCTTTGCACCGACTAGAGATGATGAATATGGCCGAGCTGGTATGGTGACCAAACTACAGAGGCGTACTCAAGTAACTGGTGGACAAGAGACTTATACAGGATCGTAGAGGCATGGATGTTCAAGCCATGTCTTGAAGAGCGAATGACCAATCCAAGTATCCGCGAGGCTCGGGCGCAGATATGGCTGATGTGAGGCCCAAACTGAAATGAGGAGTCGATAAGGACACCAAGGTCCTTGATGGTACTACATCTCTCCACCAGGTTGCCATCAAGGAGGTAGTCGGCTAACACTGGATTTAGTTTCCTACTGAATGTAATCAGCTTGGTTTCGGCAGGATTCACAGCCATGTCATTAGATAGACACCAGCCAAACACGTCCTTAAGGACATCCTGCAAGGACTGGCAGTCAAGGTGGGGTGAAACTTCAACGAGCAGCTTGATGTCGTCAGCAAAGAGAAGAAAAGTTACCTTAATGACACTCTTAATGTCGTTGATGAAGATTGAAAACAAGAATGGTCCAAGCAGGGACTCTTGAGGCACACCAGAACCTGCAGCAAAATTCGATGAGATGCCAGCATCTAGGCGCACGGCAAGTCGGCGATCTGTAAGATAGCTCCAAAACCATTGTAAAATTGTGCCAGTAAACCCATAGTCTTGTAGCTTCGTAAGAAGAAGACGATGGTTGATCCTATCCAACGCCTTGCTAAAGTCAATATAAATGGCATCGACTTGATTTCTTCGACTGAAAGCATCCATCATCATGCACTGGAACGAGAGGAGATTTGTCACAGTGGAGCTGCCATAGGTAAAACTGTGCTGCTCATCGATTATGACATGCTTAAAAAAAGGCTGTACCATGTCCAAAACAAGGCCTTTGAAAACCTTACCAAGAACAGACTGAATTACAATGGGTCTATAGTTTGTAACATCACAGCGATCACCAGATTTGAAAATAGGAACCACAAATTCATCTTTCAGTGTTGAGGGGAACATTCCATTAGATAAGCTGAGGTTAAACAAGTGATGGAGTTGAAGTCTCAGTTCGGAGTGGCAGAATTTGAGTACTCCAGGTGTGATGTTATCAGGACCGCTGCCCATGGCGGAGTCCAAAAGGATGAGCTTCCTATCTATATCATACAAAGATACAGCACATTCAGAGATGGTGAATGGGGTAACAAAACTGGGCACAGTCAGGTCGTCTTAGGACGCAGGGGAGTAGACAGTGAGAAGTATTCAGCGAACAGCTCACACTTCTCATCAGGGTGAGAAGTCTCAGTTGAACCATATTTAAGGGAGTAAGGCATGGACGAAGTCCTATTGAGGTCCCTCACAAAACTCCAGAAGATCGTAACATGAGAAGAAATGGTAGTATTCACAAGATTGATGTAGCTCGAACGACAGTCCCTGGAGACTATCCTGCACCCATCACGAGTGATGCGAAAGTTATTGTAGTCATTGAAGTCCAGGGATTTCTTGTACTTTTTGTGTAGTGTATTCTTGAGAATGACAAGCACCCTGAGCTCCTTAGAAAATCATTTGGGAAAGACAGACCGGCCAACAGCTTTCCATGGCGAGTGTAATTTATCGAGTTCACTAAGCTGGAGAACAAAGATTAACGTCACTGCAATCATAGTCGAGCTGAATAGCACACAGTTGGAGATCAAATTTAACCTTCTCAAGGTTACATCTTCGAATGTTCCGGATGAAGGCAGGGCAATTAGAGTGCTCAACTGATGGTTCGGAAATATCAACGGAAACACACAAGCTGGGATGGCAAGGTCCTTGGGCAAGGAGAGGCTCCACGGCACGTGACACGGTAAAGATGTCAGGAGATCCGAAGATCAAGTCCATTTGAACTCCTGTCATTGAGCAGACTGCTAATCTGATGGACACTAAGATGAGCAGCTAAGTCCAAGATAACACTAGCATAAGGAGAAACAGCAGAGTTCTGGATGAATCCAGTTGAAGCTTGGAAGATTGAAGTCCCCAGTGATTAACACATGATCAAAGCAATGGTTGACGGATAATACGTCCACTGGTGACTCGGCAAATAATGAGTAAAGTCTTGTTTGTGCTTGAGGGGGGATATAAGCCGCGCAGACAACTATCTTACAACTGGCACTAAGTTTGACTAGCACACATATTGCTTTCACTGGTATGTCGAGTTGCAATACTTCAGATGACAAAGTAGACTTGTGGACAGCAATAAGGACACCACCGCCATCTCGCTTACCACTTGTTAGGGGTGAACGATCCTTCCGATAGACGTTATAACCATCAAAACCAAGTTTAAAAGAAGCGATTGTGGAATTCAGATTCGTTTCAGTAAGAATAATAATACTATTTAAGGATACAGGAACAAGAGTATGCAAAGAGGTGAGCTTTGAAAGAATCCTATTGACATTTTCAAACAAAAAGGAAAATTGAGCAATGCCGTTGGTGCTTATTCGTTTTTTGACTGCACTATCTTAGGAATTCCATTAACATATTTGATGGTGAGATTTTTACCTCCAGACTCGGATTGATGAGCTAGCTCTGCTCTAAGACTTTTGAGATGCTCGGCTTCATTTACGGTTCTGTTGAGACTGATGGATACTCTGGAGAAATCAACTCCAAGCCCACGTAGAAACTCCCTAGTAGCAGCTTTGGTGATCATGTGAACAGAAGCCTCGCAGCCAACAACCACTTTAATCGGACGGGGTTTGTCACTGGACCCTTTGCCGACACGAAAGAGCTTAAAGGAATTTACATCCAAACTAGGTTTGATGGTAGTAAAAAAGGATTGAAGTTTTACTTTATCAACCTCCATTCTATCATGAGCTGGACCCCTTGTACTCTCACACAACCCGAAGACCATAATGTTTTTGGCCCTAAGATTTCTTTCATTAATTTCTTCAATAGTGGAGACAAGCCAGGAATCAGAGGTGGTGTGGCTTTCAAGCATGACCAGCCTTTCACCATGGCTATCAACCGTAGAGGAGATAGTAGCCAAGTTCAGAGAGATGGATTCAGCCCTATTTTCAACAGAAGTCACACGTGGTTCCAAGGTTGATAGACCGTTAGACACACCAGACACCTCCACTCTGATCTCAGCAACGTCTTTGGAAATATCATCTATTTTATTAATGTTACCGAATAGAACATCCAGTTTAGATACAATGGTAGACATTTGCACGGAGAGTTGAGATATAGGGGTGCTGGAGAGAGAGACGCAATCACTACGGGCACATGACCATTTAATATTGCAGTTGCCACTCAGGCGATTGTACTCAGTTTTACTCATTTTTAAGAATTCACGGTGAAACTATCTTTTACAATCATCATCACATCCCAGTCCATCCTCGGAGTCCAAGACTAACTTAACACATACAGGACAGGCGACAGTCATGATAAAAGCAGCTTTTATGGTGCAGTGCGATCAAGAAAATTTTGGCGAGAAGAGAATCATTCAACATTAAAATTTAACACAAAAGAATTAATAGCTTACTCGATCCACCATCAAATCTTGGATAAACCAAAATTAATACAGACGTTGGTTTATAATAAAGAAGATATCATGAAGGCTGTCGATTTCAATCAATCAGAGTTTCTCCTGAAAGCCTCGTTATAGATTGTTGTTATTTACGACACAGGGAACAGCAGACGACGGAAAGTGGAATTGAATTGGAAACAATGATTGTTTAATTTTGAAGTTATTCACACGTGTTCTCAAGACAAATTATAATTAGCAACTTGGCAAGAGTATAAGACAACATTCACGTACATTTAGACTCACAGCAATATAAATAAGGGAGTAAACTACCACAGCTAAGATGTTCAGCCAAATTCGCTATACGATACAACAAACATAAACACAGGACCACAGCAGACAGGCAATGCTACAGAACAGCCATCTTGAAGGGAAAAAAACTTCCTTGCCAACTTTTCACATTACTCCCCTAGAATCGTAAGGGAAGCTATACAAATATATAAAAGAAGAAATAATTTTAATAAGGATGATAATATACAGATTCCAAAGACATGGGAACCCATTTTAATGAAATTGAGATAAAATGGAAGGGTCAGCCATATTAATTTTCTTCGGCCAATGACCGTAGGTCACGTGGGTCGTGCCTCCGCCCCCCACTATCCAGTATACCTGCCAAACCAGTCCCCACCCCACCACCATTATAAAAGCTAGAAGGTCACTCGCCGATCTCAGTCTCAGAGAAACCACAAATATTGTAAATATTGTAGGTAGTACCTTGACGCTGTTGTCACCGGAAAATGTAGATTCTAGTTATGACACCGGCCGTCGAAGTTATAATGGTATACGAGTGCTGCTAATAAAGGCGCGTTCAGTTCCCGATCTCTTAATATTCTTGGCTTTATAATATTGGAACTGTATGAGTCCAAGTTCTTCGGTTTGTCGGAGGACATTTATTCAGAGGTTCATGGTCACAAATTTAAATTCGGAGAATCAGTATAGTCGAAAAGGACACATTTCACTGTCGAGGAAAACTGGCAATTAAAATATTTTGGTATACTATAGTAACGAATAATCTGTTTTTTGCGTGTTAAGAATGAAACCCGTTTATTAATGTACACTGACAAAAAAAGGTAAAATGTATATTGGGGTGGAGGGGGGGGCATTGTGCAAAAGAACAACTTTTTTTATACATGATACGTGATGGTTGGCATTTCAAACAACACTTTAATGCACGGAGAATGATAAAGTTACATTATGGTGGTCGTAAATTAAAATATTTAAGGTTTACAGAATAAAATCAGTCATTAGCGATTGACTGTTTTTCATATATATATTTATTACACTCACTTAGGGTAGAAGTGTGAATACATTAAAAACCAATAAGGTATATATATTTTTAGTTAAATTCAAGTAATTACGTTTACCTAAAGCCTAAACCTGACAACGACTTATCCCCTCGACCAAGGTTATTACGTCGCTTTCCCAACAGTAATAAACGGGAAGGGTGGCGGAAAACTGGCCATAAATGTTTGTTTCCAACCCTTTCACCATTGAACTAGTAAAAGCATTATGTTCCAAACAATATTTCATTGTTAGATTGGTACTTCACCGTTGTATTGAAGCTAGACTGTCCCATATTATTTATGGCATGGGAATTGTAGTTTTGTTGCAGTTTTATTTGAGTTTATACATTTTTAGTTTATTACTACCCAATTAACACCATTATTATAATTTATCTCACAATCAGTTTTATTTATTATTCTGAATACAATTATCTTTCAAAACCAGTCTCAATCACTCATATACGAATAAGTTGTGATAAATTTAAAATTATTCCTTTTAGAAGAATCATTAAATGAGTAATAAAGTAAAATATTAATATTTTCAAAATAATGAACCCCTTTTATAGCTAAACTTAATAAAATAGAAATATACCATATATAAACTGAACTCATTGATTTTTTAAACGTTATTATTAAAACAAAACAATATTTAAAAATCCTATACCTACAGTTCAGTCTCACAAATACAAAAATATTATAATATTGTTACAGGAGGTAGATAATCTAAGACTTAAAATAGGTACCTACCTGAAACGTATCACAAAATTAGTTTACACAGCTAAAGACAGAACTTGGTGTGGATGCATAACTAGTATTTTCCATGAGATGCTTACTTGAACATTTGCTTCTTTACATGTTCCACCACTAATTCCAGTAGGTAAAAATATAAATTACCATAAATATGGGCAATACCCATTTTGTATGGGAGTATTAAACAAGAAAATTTTTTAAATTCGACCTGTTACATGTCCATTTGATCGGTCTACGAGTATATATGATTCCATTGGTGTAATATATAGAACCCCTCCTTGTTAAACTCTCTTAATTTTGTTGAACCAGATTCAGTCAACTGATGTAAATAACAAAGCTAATGTAATACGATATTAAAGTTCCGCATACTATTGAAGGGGGGGGGGATGTAAGCCACTGAAGGGAGGGAAAAGGTTTTCATTTCACTTTTTTAGTGCTTCAACACACGGTGTCATTTTCAATATCTTCGTATTTTTATTGATAATCCCAATACAAATTAATTTCAAACGTTAGAAACAACCAAATTGCCTAAACAAACATACATTGAATTGGGGTATTATACTGTTTTGCTATTTCCACATAACCTTGAAGATTCATAATACATGAATAATTGTCATACTATATGAAAAAGAAATCTATAAGTCATTCTTATTTCGTTTTATATAATTTAAAAATTGTTTGTTTAACGTTGTCAAGTTTATAAAACTTTTAAATTAATTTCAATTTGACCATCAATAACAAATTCAAGATCTTGAAAATAACTGCGTGCGTTCAGAAACTACAGACTACGAGATGACTACACCGAATTGATGAAGTTAAAATATATGTAATATTATTTTATTAAACTTCTTCACTGTGGTGGCAAAATGATTTAAATGAAAGGTATTATTATTTTTTTTTTTTAACAAGGAGGATGGGATCCTTTCAAACCCTAATCTGGCCCATTTGGCTTCGACTATCGGTTGTTGCAGGGATCTTACTCGTACAAAGTAAAGAACCAGTAAAGTTCAAATTGATCATAACTGATAAAAAAACTTCCAGTTCCGGATGTATCCGAACCTGTGCTATCTCTAACTTACTATCAAAATCCTGTCACCTTAGACCACTGCCATCTGAAACGAATAGTAATATTATATTTAGATTTTTAATAACCATCTTAAGTTTTTGAAAAATAACTATACATTTAGTCTAGTTACCGTTTTGTAACCAGTTGAGTGGAATAATTTCAGCTAGAGTAGTTTTTTATTTTTTATTTTTATGAATGTTTATAATTATACTACCTTTACAACAGGTTTTTTTTAGGGTTTTCACCCAAAATACATAGCCACAGTTTTTCGTGGCCTAATTGGGCTTCCTG